>PVJL010009445.1:40927-57422 GCA_004026885.1 Lyroderma lyra
CCCCTCCAACTACCACCTCCCACCCCTCCACCCACCACCTCCCACCCCTCCACCTTTACAGATGAGGAAATTGAGGCTCAGTGGTTATGAGAGGCAGGGCTAGTCCGTTTTCAGTAGACTTAAAAGTCCCTTCCAGTGTTGACAGTCTGGGACTTGAGGGCTCTTACACATTTTGGCAACATGCCCCTTAGATAAAATACTCACAGAGATTGGGCCCTAAAAATGTCAATTCTTAGAATGTGAATTCACTGGGCTGCTCCGCGTAGACTCGACTTTCTAACCAGGGCCCCCGCGTTCCTACTGAAGTCAGGACGGGAGATGGCTTTGGCTGTGTGCCCACCTGCGTCCTGCTCTCAGCCATGGTGGGTGTGGTGGGGGGAGCTGTGTGCTCGACTCCTTTGCCCTCTGGAAGGTACCTGGGATGTCTGGTTGCTTTAGAGGCCCACCGAATTAGAGCCCAGTTAGTGCAGGCCGAGGCGGTGGTCCCAGGCCTTCGCCCGCAGTCACCGGAGCGCCATGCACGCAGCGAGCCCCCTGCCGCAGCCGCGACAAGGGCTGGGGTGGGGGGGCGGCTGTGGATGTGAGAAACAGGAGTCGGCGCCCCCTGGCTTCGGGGCGGAAGGTGTTGGGGTTTGGGGAGAGGGAAGGTAGTCACCAAAGAGCGAGCGTGGAGGGACAAAGAGAATGTCGCCAGGGGCCGGGCCGGGGTCAGAGGGAAGCCCCCGCGTGTGATGCAGTTCTCTGCACCCACCGACCGCCGGAGGCACCAGGCGGGAGGACTTGTCTGGCGCGTGGGGCCCAGCCCGGCGGAGGGAGACCGGAGTTTTGGCCAAGTGGGGGGCCCAACCCGGCGGGCGGCGAGGAGGTGGTGGCGTCGCTGGAGGGCGGTGCCGTGGCTGCAGGCCTGTGGGAGGTGGGGGTCGGGGAGAAGGAGGGAGCTGGCGCTCGCGGGCCTACGGATGGCGGTCGCTGCCGCGACCCTGGAGCGCAGGGAACGAGCACACGCAGGTTGGTGGCCTGGTCCATCAGGGCTTCCCGGGCGGCCCGGGCGGAGACGGGGAGCGCAGGAAGCGCGGGGTGGCACGCACACAGACACCGGGCGTGGGGCGGCGGAGGCCCTGCCCCCCAACGTCTCTGCCCCACCCCGAAATGGGAGGAGCACGGGATGCGGCTCTGGGAGCTGGGTTCCATCTCGCTGCTGCTACGTGGTCCCTGACTGTGGGAAGTCTCTTGGCGTCTCTGGGCTTCGGTTTCCTCGTCCCCAGGTCTGTAGAACTGCGTGCACTGGACAGACGGTCATAGTGGTTCGGGGTCAGCTCCTCCGCCTGTCCGCCACGTCCTGAACTCCCTGCTCAGCAGGGCTGGATGGGGGGAGTAATTAATCACCATTAATGGAGCATCAGCTACGTGCTAGGAACTGAGCTAGGTCCTCTATGTACACTATTTCATTTATGCCCATTTCACAGGTGAGAACTGAGGCAGCAGTAGAGTATGGACTTGAACCCTTGCTCATGTGTGATGGGCTTCAGAGTTTGGTCCACAGCACAGGATGGCTTGCAGTCCCCGCAGGGCTGCCCTTCCCCACACTCTTACTGTTTTCCATGTGCTCTGCAAGGGCTCCTGCCTTGCGAAGGTCACCACCTGGCCGAGCAGGTGGCTGGGGGACAGGCCACTGCAGTTGAGTGCTCTAAGAGCAGTTAGAAGGAAGCAGCAGTGAGCCGGGTGGGTCTGCGAGAGCTTTCCGGAGCCGTAACCTGCCCGGGAAGGTGACCCTCGCCACGTCTCGGGTGGTGTGTTGTTGCACCCCCCAACCCACAAGGACTTGACTGGTCCCACTGCCTCCCTGAACGTGCCTGTGAATCCAAAACAGCCTCGCAGTCCCCACGAGAGAGGCTTCCGGGTAATAGGCTGGATGCAGTCAGCTTAGTAACCGCGGTGACATACAGGCCCCGTGGAGTGGCACAGCTTTGGAAGGCATTAATCAGCGTCAGCCAAGCGGACGTTCGTTCTTGGCCAGATTAAAAAGATAAACCAACAGCCCCTCCAGCGTGTCCTGACCAGCTGCACTTCCTCCCCCAAACAAGGCGAGAGGAGAAGGATTTGAGTTGTGACCTGTGTTTTAAGCAGGATGCGGGACGGGACTACCTTACGAGCCTGTGTGTTTCAAAAATGACTCCCGTGTCCTTAAATCAAGTCCTGGGTCTCTAACTGGTACATCCTGGCACTACCACGGACTGACTCTGCGACCTCAGGACAAGTTGAAGTACACTCAGCCTCGGTCTAATTGTCCGTAAAATGGATAGAAATACGCCTACCTGGGTGAGTTTGCTTGGGCCCCCATAACAGGCACCACAGGCCGGGGCGCTTAAACCCAGACATTTATTTTCTCGTCGTTCTGGAGGGCCGGAAGGTGTCATCAGGGTTGCTTCCTTCTAAGGTCTCTCTCCTGGACCTGTAGACGGCCGTCTTGTCCCTGTGTCCTCACATGGTCACCCCTCTGTGTGTGTCCTCATGTTGTCCTACCAGGACCCCAGTCTGATCTGTGCTTTGCAAAGCCATTCGGGTCATGTTAAGAAAGAAAAGCAACCTCGTGCGTGGGTGTTATAATAAAGAAGCACACCCAGGCATGTGAATAACATCATTTTATTTGTCGAATCAGCTGGCTTCTTGAATCGTTCCTGGTCTGGATTCAGGGGACTCTAATTCATTTTTTTCTCTTGAGTTTTCTTCCCAGGCAGAGAACACTGATCTGGTGACCAGGCACCGTGAGAATAGGTCTTGTCTGCTAACGTGTGGCCTTTGACCCTCCGGAAATAGGTCTGTCTTCGTCAGTAAACTAGGAGTAGTGGTACCTGCCTCTAAGAGCTGTGTCAGAATTAAGCACGGGGACACGTACAGTGCTGCGATAGCCCCGACTCAGAGTAGCCGCGCTGCACACGAAATCCCTGTGACGTAGAATTGTGCCTGGCACACCACCAGCACCCAGGAAAGGTTAGCTGCCCACAGGACCAGCACTGCTGTTGACATGAGGGCATCATGTTGGGGACTGGGGTCAGGACATGGTCCCTGCCCTCCACGGGAAGTGAGAGAGAGAGAGAGAGGGGGGAGAGGAAGAAATCATATTTAATGAGCAGCAGTGATGTGTACTTCCATCACTGTTACCCAGTTTCTAGAAAAACAGTCCATGCCAGTATAGTAAGAGATTCCGAAAGGTGAGAACCAGGTTCACTAGCTTCCTGTCCCAACGTCAGCTTGCTGGCACACGGGTCCAAGGCTGCGCCTGAGCTGCCTGAGACAGAGGTCAACGGCCAAGGTCAACCCCACGAAGGCACCCCAGCAGATGTCCCCGGCCATCTCCCCAGTGCCGTTCTGTCAGCGCAGCCTCAGTACTGAAACATCTCGCCTCCCTCCCTCATTAATACCAGCGTGCCTCCTACGGGCCGGGCACTGCTGGTTGCGCTCACGAATCCTCACCGAAATCGAACCGAGTCATCTAGTATCCCGCCAGACCCGACGGAAGTCCCCAGGACTCCTTCCTGAGCCCCACCCTGAAGTGGGCTTTGTAATCAAATAAACGCTTCACGAGGGGTCTCCCGCCACCTTCCTAAGCACGTCTGCCTGTGCCCGGCAGCCTCTACGCTGCACTGCAGCGAGGCGGGTCGTCTCCTACCACAGAACCGGCCGTTCCCAATCCTGTCGCCAGTCCTGCCTGTAATGCCCTAAATGCCAATCCTTGGTGAGCTGTGGGGAGCTACAGAAGGTTCTGGATCACACAACTGGCATCATCGAATTTGTGCGTTAGAACACGGGAGAGAGAGGTTCCCGCGGTAGCTAGGAGCCAGGGTTAGGTGCTTTCACGAGCAAAATAAAAACGACGGAAACAAACAAACCCTCACCATAACACGTGGGGTACGCATGACCCCTGGGCTTGTGGCGCAGGAAACCCAGGCTCTGGCCTCGGGGCACATTCAGGCCTGGGAGGTGGCCTCTTCGTCCCCCCTTCCTCCGCCTTCACCTCCGTGCACGTCAGCAGCACGTGCTCTCCCCGGGGGTAAAATAGCCCCAGATTGCCATTTGGCAGGCGTGCTTGTTCCTCCACCAGGTTTTCAGTTGTCCTTGCTGCTGCCTAGGACCGTCAGCAGGGAGCACTCAGAGACGCCTGCGAAGGGACACGTGCGGAAATGTCCTCGCAGTCCTTCCTCTGGCAGTCTGGATCACAGCCACTCTGCGCTGTTTGTTTTTAAAATAGCCCAGCTGACATTTGCTGCTCTGTTTTATTCGGGGCCCGGGAATAACTCAAGAGCGAATTTTATAGCCTTGCCTACATATGTGCCATTAAAATGTCACTTTGCCCTGTTCCAAAATGGTGGCCCGTCCCCAGAAAGCATCGTCACAGCCTTTCCTGTCCACTCAGTGCACCTCACGCCCGCTCCGAACGGACCAGCCCGTCTGCAGAGGATGGCACGCTGCCATCGATGTGAAGAGTAGAACCGGAGGACATGGTCCTGGAACCGGACGCAAGGCCCTGATGAGACGCGCTGCCACCAGATGGTATTCTTAAGCCCCAGGTGACTTGGGCTCCCCGTCGTCTCCAGGTGGCCGTGCGGGAGTCGGCCTGGCGTCTCCCGGGGAAGAGACGGAACGCGTTTGGCTCAAAGCTCGAGTCCTCCCGAGGTCCTGGTGTCAAGGTGGCGATCGTCACCTCCAGCTCTGCTCACGCTGGGAGCTGCACTGCGCCTTAGAGGACACGGGCACCTCCTCCGGGGCTGCTGCTGTCGTCTTCCGGGCAGGAAGGAGGCTGAGTGCCCGGCCCCAGGTTGCCTCGCTGGCACACCCGTTTCCTGTGGCCATGGACGGCCTGAGGCTGCGTCCGTGGCGAGGGACCTTGCTTGGCACCAGTGGCTGCACTGCTGGGGTGGGGTCCCGGGCCGCCCAGAACCACCTGGGAGGTTTTGTACCTAGCAGGGGGAGAAGGCTAAATTACATCAGGAAGGGGAACCCTTCCTGTTCTACAAGGGGGACCCCAAAAACCTGGAATTCTCTCCTGGCAGGCGGGCCCCTGTAGCACAGGCTGCCCCTGCTGGCTGAGGGTTCTGGGGGCCCGTCTGCATCCGGGCACCAGCGGGCACGGCTGTGAGAGGCTGCCGTCGGCTTCAGGGAATGGTGTTTTTGGAGACTTTCAACACATTTGCCCATTTCGTGGTGGGTGATGGGCACGAGCCGTGCGTGTCATGACAGCGCACCTGCCCACCCTGCGCTGAGTGCTCAGCAGTTTTTGACTGAAAACGGCAGGACCCCTGTGCCCCACACTCCCTGTGCGCCCGATGTCTGCCTGAGTGACTGTTTTTGTTTCCCTGAATGGAAAAAGTCCTGAAAGGGAAACGTTTTCCTGACACGGAAGAGGTGAAACCAAAATGGCAGAAGCACTAAAAGGCATCAAAACCGACGAGTTCAAAAACTTTTTGAGCTGTGCAAAAAGGTGTCTGGACAAGTGTGCTGCATCCAACGTAGAGTACTTTGAAGGCGACTGACATTTAAATATGTAAGAATAGATACACAGTTTTTTATAAATAAATTCTGGGTGTTTTGGGTCCCCCCGTATACCTTCTGGCAGAGGCCGCGTGATTAATGAGGAGATTAACAATCTCACTATGGGGACATCGCATCTTCTCGGAGTTCCAGGAAGCAGACGGAAGCAGGACGCAGGCCCTCTATCACCTCCGGCCCCTGTCTGAGGCCACACGCCAGGGCGGAGAGAGAGCCAGGCTGGGCGTGGCCGTGCACCTGTCTCCAGGGGTCCTGTTTGCAGTGTGCGTGGCAGCAGGCTCTAGGAATTGCATCTTCAGCTCCTTTGTTTTCTCTTACAGAGACATCAAGCCAGACAACATACTGCTGGACGAGCACGGTAAGCCTGCCCTGAATACTCACAGAGACCTGCTCAGTGGGACCTCTGAGGTGCTGGGAAACTGGGGGTCCTGGTGGTGTCAGCATTGACTGGAAAACCTTTCTTTGTTTCGACCCTGGTGGGTGGACATCTGCGTAAAATTCTGGCCAGTGTCCTGCCACGGTGAGTCGAGTCCAGCGTGTCTAAAGGTTTTGCATCAGAAGACACAGCGATTGACGTCGTGGCATAAGGACAGCAGGGCAGACGGGGATGAGGGAGAGAGTTGGGCGCTCTGAGTGTCCTACCCCAGCTCCCCCACGTGTGAACGTGCAGCTTCAGAAAAGCCACCCACCCCTCTGAGCATCAGTGTCATCTTCTGTAAAACGGGGAGAAGGGTGCTCACCTTTCAGATTGTCCCGGAGATTAATGGGGCAACGCCCGGCTGGCAAACCGGAAATCAGTAGTGGGTAACTTCCAGGAGCCTCCCTCGCCCAGCTGCGTGCACACGGAGCCTGGCCATCTCGCTACACCGATTCAGCCGGGCTGTGCTGGGGCCTCAGACGGTTTCTCACAGCTCCCAGGCGATGCCCACTTTGCTGGTCCGTGGGCCACACTCGGAGAACCAAGGCTCCGTGTCCGTGTCTGTCCGGCTCTCGCGGGGGACTCAGTAAGAACCGAGGCTGGACCTGTCCTGTCCTGCCTCGCCAAGCCTGGGCCTCTGTGTTCTGGGTCAGCCTCGGGGAGGTGATGCCCAGCCAAGGCAGGACCACGGGTCGAGGGTGCGGCTGACACCACCGGGCTCGGCTGACCAGACCGTCCACTGCAGCTGGTCATCATGGCAGTGTGAGGACCCACTTCACTGACAGCTTTGTCTGCCCCGGGCTTTCGGGGGTGGGGGCTGGAGTGAGCAGCGGGGATTTCTGAGGTGCTGCCTTTTCTTCACAGCTCCCCCAGGGCCCCTCCCCACCCCCGACGCTCCTTCTCAAAGGCCCTCTGAACCCCGGCCGTGCTGCCGGTGTGTCTCGGTGGCCTGTCTGCTTGTGTCCTGCATGGAAGACGGGTAGCCGGCAGTACATCACACGACACCCTGGAAGCACCCGTATCATCAGCAGTGAGCGTGGGGACGGCAGCCCCATTCGTTTCTCTGGGGCTTCCAGCTGCTGCTTTTCATCAGCACCACTGCGATCTCTGGCTTAGGTGGGGACAGATGTTCACAGGGGACTTCATCCAAATTCACGTATGAGAAAGGGGAAATCAGGCAGCGGGTAGTGTGGACGGCCATCCCCTCTGATAGGCTGACGCCCTGTATCCCACCTCCTGGTCTGGCACCCTCTACTGGGCACTGCCTTGGCGCCCACTCCTAGGACTTCACAGGAGGCATGACAACGCATGGCTTTCAGAGGGCAGATCTAGAGAGAAGTCCCTCTGCACCTAACCAAGGCCTGCCTTTCAGGGTTGACTGTCCCCTCCGAGCAGACTTGTGCTCTCCCAGGTGGTGGCCTTGCCGGTCCCAGGGAGCTAACATTCATTTGGGAGATGACCCATGAGGGATGCTTTCATTACAGGGGCTGAGGTGCCGTGGGAGTAGATTCTGTGCCGTGCTGCTGCAGAAGAAGAAATGAAAATGCAGCGAGATTCAGGAGGGCTTTGGGTGCTTTGTCCTGGAGCAAGTCGGGCAGGTGCCAGAATTCACCCGTGACACCAGTCGTGGTTACGGGTCTGACCGAGGTGCTTCTCTGCCTTGGTGGCTACAGTCCCAATGAGGGAATGATGCATGGGACCTCAGCCCCGTGGAGCCTCCCCATCTGCACCCCCAATTCCACAATGCAGATGACTGACACATCCTTCGGGGCTACAGTCTCAGGCCCCTCCCGCCATGTGCACGGATAGGAGGTGCCCAATAAATACCTGCTGGGTGAATCAAGACACGAGTGAGCGTGCTTCAAAGTCACATGCATGCCGTGTACTTTCATACTCAGACAATAGCCCAAGTTACGGCTCCTTGTAGTGCCAGCCCTGGCACCGGCGATGGCAAAAGTCACGGAGAGGCTGGCTGGGCCCCACCGTCTGAGGACGGACTGAAAAAGTGGGTTGGGGTCGTCTTCAAAGTGACCTGCTGAGATGGGATGTTGACAACTCCTGTAAATACCATGATACCTCTGTGCAGTACAGAGCGAAGTCTTTTATTTGGTTGGTCAGTCCATCGACAAACACTGATGAATACCTTTACGAGGCCAGGCCACTGCTACGGCACTGGAGGCGCAGCAATGAACGAGGCAGGATTCCTGGCCTCACGGTCAGTGCCCTGGAAGGGGACGAAGCGGTTCGAGCTCTCTCTCCACCCTGTGAGGACACAGAAAGAAAGCTGCCAGGTGAAGCAAGAAGCAGCCCCAAGCCCCACGGTTCAGCTCGCCGCCCTCCGCCCTCCAGCCGCCGGCACTGCACGCGGTGAACGTTGTGTGCTCCGGCCACCCCATCTCTGCTCTACTGTCACAGCAGCCCGAGCAGACTGTCACGGTCGGAGGTGCACGCTCTGTGACAGTGAGTTTCCTGCTCGTGGAGCCATGCGAATGAAGACTAGACGTGCACCCATCAGTAACATACGTCCCCAAGAATGAATGACAGGCCCCCGAGCGGAGCAGAGGGCAGGGCATTCCCACCGGAGTCCAGGGCTGGGCGGTGAGGAATCAGAGAGGAGAGAAGCACGGCTGCAGCACAGGATGCATCAGCAGGCCTGGGGCCCGGTTAGTGACGATCGATGCGCATCAAAACCTGAACAAGCTCCTGGGGTCCCCCGTCCCTCTGAGTTCTGAGTGTTTTCAGGGCATGGAAAACGGATAGCCTGAAACTCTGTTCACGTCGGCACATTTTGGGGTCAGTTTGTCCTCGCCCCAGGAGGGGCGCATGGAGACCTCGTAAGGCACGAGTTTTCACTTCTGCACATTTTACTCAGCCGTTAAGGGAAGCTCACAGGGAAGTGACTGTTCATCAGTCAGAACGGTCCCCAGACGCCGGGAGCGGAACTCTGCTGTCGCCGCTCCGGCTGTGTGTGAATTCCCAGGGTGACCAGCAGGCCCGCATCAGAGCTGCGTCGGAGCCCGTGCCTGCCAGGCCGGGAGGAAGCCAGGCAGTGCTGTCCCCTCGGCTCAGAAGGGGACAGAGGGGCCCACTGTGCCCCGGCAGAGGAGGGGCTGGAGACAAACCACCTCCCCCAGTATCCGCTGCGCGACCCTGGACAGTCACTGTCTCTGGAAGTTCAGGTTCCTGTTCCATAGAATGAGGATGTCATACCCTCTTGACGAGGGTTAACGTGAGAGTTGACACCGTGGTGGACCGGTTTCACAGCCCTAAGTGACAGCGGCTTCAGCTGGACAGGGGCGCGTTGCTCTTCATCCATCTCCCTGCTTTGGCCCCGGCCCCTGCAACCCGGTCCCAGCCCAAGTATTGTGCCATGCTTTCTCAAACCCCTCTCACTTGAAATAAAAGCCACCATCGTCCCCAGGGGCCTTGTGCCGTCCACCCTCCCCTTCCCTCTCTCAGCTCCTCGCGGTCCCTCGCTGTCCCCCCGGCACTGGCAGCTCCCTCTGCCCGCTGCGCTCTTGCCCGGCATCCGACGGCCTGCGGCCTCGCTGCTTCCGGTCTTCGCTCCCGTGGCACGTTCTCAGTCCCCCGGCACCCTGCTCAGTGCTTACAGCACCCTCCGAGGTACTTGTTCACATCAGCTCCCTCTCCTGGCAAGGAACCGGAGGCTTACGGAGTGGACTGACCTGTCCACATCTCACAGTAAGTGGCTGTAGCGATGGGGACGCCAGCAGCACGTGGCCAGGAACAAGAGCCCAGCTCACATGGTCTGAAGTCTGGAGTGTGTTTCAGCTGAAGTGCAGTGGCGGCGGCTTCAGGCAGGGCTTGACCCGGCTCTGGGCTCCATTTCTGCACTGTCCTTGCAGCTGTAGTCTCTCCATGAGGACGGGTAGGCTCCGTCCTCAGGCTGCCTTCCTCGGTGGCAGCATGTGGCTTCTACAGTCTGGGAGGGTCACATCACCCTGGCCAAAGACAGAGAACATCACTTCAAGTAGTTTCTGAAGAAAAGAGAGAAAACTTCATTTCCTGAACCCCTTGGAAAATCGTCTTCCCAATTTTCAGAGACCCCAGTTGGGTCAGACAGCCAGTCACAGCAGAGCCGAGACCCAGACCGAGACCGTCTGTGCGCCCCTCCACTGCCCCGCACTGCCTCCCTGCAGATGGGACCGTGGATGGCAGACCGGGAGGGACACTCCTGCCAGCCCTGGAGGCTGGAGCACGTGGGAGACGGTTGAGGGACACTACCTGCGTGGGGACGCTGTGGGTCTGGCCAGAAATGGCTCCCAGCAAAGGCCTGGCTGGGTGACTTAAGCTTCATCCAGAAGCACTGAAGGGACGACCAGTGATCACTCACTGAGCCCCTCAGCACTGCCCCCTGCTCTGGGGCCCCAGGCCGAGTGCCCAACAGTGCGACTCGCTCACACAGGTGGCAGGCAAGCCAGGCCGTAACACGGCCACTGCCTTTCCTGTCCGCCACGGCTGTCTCGTGGGCCACTCAGCAGGCCTCATTGCACCTGCTCTCGTAGGTGTGTGCTCTTGGAGGCCCCCCAAAGCCAGGTTTGCATGTGCCACCCACCATCCCAAACACGCGTGCGCACGCACGCACACGCACGCACACACGCATGCGCACACCCACACTTTTAAAGTATAAGATAAAACACTAATGCAGGTGAACGCCTGCTGGTCTCTCCCCGCGCTGCATCTTGCAGACCACAGCTTTAAACCACGCGAAGACGAACTCAGCCTGCAGCTCTCGCTGACGGAGGTCTCTGTGTCTCTTATCTCCAGGACACGTTCACATCACAGACTTCAACATCGCGACTGTCGTGAAAGGAGCAGAAAGGGCTTCCTCCATGGCGGGGACCAAGCCCTACATGGGTGAGTGTCCAGGCCCCCTTTGGGGTGCGATGGGCCCAGTGCCCGAGGCTGCAGCATTCCTCTCCTGCTTCATCCCCACCCCGCCACCCCACCCCGCACCAGCCCCCAACCATTCCCAGTATGTGTCGTGCTCTGTGACACCACTGGCCTTTACCCAAGCTGGGTCCCCTGCCAGAAAGACCTTTCCCTCCTGTGTCTTCTAGAGGATTCCTACCCAGCCAGAACACTTGGCTCAGGCTTAAGGAAACAAATGAACAAATATGTCTTTTCTTCTCCTTTAAAGTCTGTGGTGGCGTCAGACTATGACTTTGGTGCTGGTCATTTGGGTCTCTGTGTTTCGGTACACAGTGCTCTTCCAGCGAGCAGGTTGGGGGTGGGTTTTCTTTACGACTTTTGATCTAAGTATTGTTTTTATTAAGCCTTCTGTTCCCTTACTTTAGTGTTTCTTAAGATGCCTCTTATTTGGATGTTGGGTCTCCTTTGCCTGTCTTCAGTATTTGTCATTTTCAAATCTCTTACCTCTTTCTTCATGTGTTTAAGTTTTTTCTCATTTTTCTCTTTTTTTTCTTTTAAAGCATTAGCTGTTGGTGTTGATCAGTTTTGCCTGCTTTCTAGTCAAGTATTTCTTTCTGAAATCATTTTCCCTTTATTCTGACTTTTTTCTGAATTCTCTTGCCTGATTCTTGAGTTCTTAAATCCTAATTTATGTTGTTCTCTTATGTCCTGTATAATTTAATTAATGTCTATATTAGTGATTACTTCTTACTGTCTGTATTAGTTGCCAATTGCTGTGTAACAAACCATGTCAAAGCGCAGTGGCTCAGAACCGTAGCAACGTGTTATTTCTCAGAGTTCTGCCACTGTCTGGGTGGTTCTGGGTGGCTGGCTCACCCATTCAGCTGGTGGGTCAGTGGGAGCTGGGCTCAGCGAGGACAGCTGAGGTGAACAGACCTTTCTCTACGTGGTCTTTCATCGTCAAGGGGACAAGAGTGAGCTTGCTCACACGGTGACAGTTGTCGACAGAAGGGGAACCCAATTCCCACAGGTTTATCAAGCCTCGGCTTGCTTCACGTTACCTGATGTGCAGTTGGCCAGAGCAGGTCACATGACCCAGACCCTGTGGGAGGGGACAGCCCTGGGCCTGGATACCAGACAGCCTGATGCCTCAGGGGCCCATTAATGAAACAACCCACCTGTCACTTAACACTTGAAATAGTAGGTTATAGCTTTGATCTCTTGGGGGTTTTGGCCCATCTTTCCGGCATGCTTTCATTGTGCTGCACGCTCCTTTCTCCTAAAACAAATTTGCATGGAATTTGACTTTGATCCATTTCTTTGCTCCTTTTTATGTGAAATTAGTTTTTCCAAACTTCTAGCAGATGACATGGTTTAGGGCAGCTTTTCTAACTTACCTCCTCTGGGGTCGTTCTGTCTGTCTGTCTGTGAATCCAGGGCAGCGTGCCGCGTGGGGTTCCCTGGCTCGGTCCCACTAGCCCATGTTTCTCTGCCTCTTCTCTCTCCTTCTTTCCGCTGTAGGGTCCTCGTCCTGCTCAGGGGTGATTCCACTTGCAGCAGTTTCTCTTTGGCCTCTTTTCTAGAAGGAAGTTCTGGCTGGCCTGATTCAAGGGACTTTGTGTCCCAGGCTCTTGTAGCTCCTGCAGAACGGACCAGGGCCTTTAAGCTCCCCTGACGTGGGCCTGGACAAGCCTGGCCCAGTTTCAGCCACGGCTCTCGGATTGGTCAGCTGTGCTTCTGGTTGCTGGGAATTTGGGGAATCTGAGGGCTGTTTAGGAGTTCTCTGGACTCTGGTTCATCATATGAGGTCCAACATTTAATTTTGTTAACTCATCCTATAATAGAAAAAGTGCTACATACCTCCCTGCTGAAGGTCACTACCATCACCTTCGAAGGACTCCCCTGGGGAAGCTGTGCACCAACTCCAGTGCCTGGTCCACCCATCAAAGCAGTTTTGGAGCTCTGTCTCTGGAATGGCCATCAGAGCTGTCATCATCCCCAATATCTGTCAATTAAGTTCACAAACTTGCCACCATATGCCAAGATCATGACCCCTCACCAAGTTGTGTGTACAGCGCTGCCAACTTAAGTGCACGGTGGTGTCAGATTTGGGGCACAACGACAGCTCTGATGGCCATTCCAGAAAGAGTTCCAAAGTTGCTTTGAAGGGTGGACTGGGCGCTGGCGTCGGTGCACGGCTTCCCAAGGGGAGTGCGTCGAAGGTGACCGTAGTGATATTCAGCCGTGGGGTGTGCAGCACTTAGGAGTTTGCGAAATTAATTGTCCGACCTCGTACACTGTCTGGTCTCCTGCCTGTGTTTTCTGTGGAGAACTCACCACCACGGAGGGCTTGTCACTGTCGCTCGTTTGTGGCTGCCCACTCATGTTTTGGGGTTTGTGGGGACAACTTAATGTTGTAGTAAATGTTGCCCATGGTTCTTGGATTAGCTGTTTATCTGCTCTGTCGGGTTTTATAGGTGGATTTGCGGAGATTTGAAAACTATGTCATCACCTCCCGGAGTCCATGACTTGTGTCGTTCTTCTTTAACTTACCAAGTACATTAAATAAGTGAAGTTGGGCAGCAAACAGTGGCAAGACTAATCCCTCTTAGCATTTGCTCCGTAGCGGGCATCGAGCCCAGGGCTTGCCGTCGTACCCCCATGTAACGCTCACTCCCGTTCAGAGCCGAGGACACAGCTGAGAGAGGTCGGACGACGCGTGCAGGTGGACGTCGGTGTGAGCACCGGGAGCTCTGCACGTGGGGGCGCGTCCTCACCAGATGAGCCCCTTGGGGGGCAGGAGAACGGGCGTGGAGGAGGTCCAAGGCTGTCTCCCTGGCCTTCGGGTCGTGCAGCGGCATGGGTGACAGTGGTGTCCTCTGGGTAGGGGACACTGCAGGGGCAGCAGGTGTGTGGGGTGGTGGCAGGGATGAGTTTGAACCTGAGCTGTGTGTGGGAACCTCAGAATTGTCAGGGACTCGGCAGGCATCTGGAGAGGGATGTGGACGGGATCTATGACTCGGGGGTCGCCCAGCACTGAGATGCAGGAAACCCAAATCCCCCAGGGAGGACATGGCGGAAGACCATCGGTCCTGGGCCCAGGGAATGCCCCGCCGGAGAGGTCGTCGTGTGTGAAGAGGGCTGAGGAGAGAGCAACGCCGTGAGAAGCAGCGTCTCCTCTTTGGTCTCCGTCCGCCTGTGAATGAGTTCTGACTTCCTGTCTGTTGTCCCCGGAAAGCACCTTGACCTCCAGGAATGTGGACTGTGGGCCTCTGGAGAAACTCGAGGCGACACCGGGCCCAGCCTGACCCTGCCGCCTGCCTGGCCCCCGTGCAGAGCAGACTCTGCTGGCACCGCCTCTGGCACGCCGCGCCCGCCTGCCTCAGCCTCATTCCCTGCCTCCCACCGAAGTCTGAGGCTGCCGTGTCCCCTGCGAAAGCAGGCCAGGGGCGACTCAGCTGGCCACTGTCCACCGTGGCCCCACCTTCAAGACAGAGCAGAAAAGCAGCACCTGTTGTGACCCTGCTGCATGTCTGTCATTGCATTTACTCCTCAGGAGAGGCACCTGAGGGTTTCCACGTCTCTCCGTTTTACAGGTGAGGCACCTGAGGCCCAGAGAGGTTCATTAACCTGCCCAGCATCACACAGCCACCTCTGTTTGGACCTGACGTTCGTGCTTCTGCCGCGACACCAGGCTGCCTCTTTGACACTCGGTTCCTGTGTCGTAAAGCCGTGTTTCTCGGCCAAGAAAAAGGGTTCCTGTCCCAGCCGTACACGGGATTCGGGGCTCCTGGTGCCCTAATCAGTGAACGAAGGCGCAGCAGAGACTCGTACGGGGTTTCGAGGGCACAGCTGACGGACCGAGCGGACGTGTTTCGGACACTGCGGGGCTGGCAGCACCGGGCAGCAGGAGGGAGTGCCGTGGGGAAGGGCGGGCAGGGCGGGCGCGCTGAGTAAATTCAGACCTCCTGTTTCCCCGGGGCCGCTAGTTCCTGTGTCAGCCTGTCAGCGCCAGGTTTGCTGACTTCGTGCACTTGAGCAGCTCCATCTGAAGCCCCAGTGAAAGTCCCCAGAATGTTCTAGCCACGGATTCCGGGAACAGGCTGATGAGTAAGCTCCCAGAGGTTTTGCTCAGGAGGGACGATCCTGGAAGCAACGTTGGCGAAGAACCGAACTTTCATTAATTAAAAGAGCAGATGGAATGCGCCCTCGGAGGGGAAAGAAGAGACTCTCTCTGAAACGTGCCGGATGAGAGGTCAGGAATGTTCCAGCCGCCGCCTGGGATGCGGAGTTTCCTCGGGAGAGGCGAGATGAGGAGCTGAGCATTTGCTCAGCAAGCTCTTCTGGGGGTTCCGGGGCGCCAGGCACAGAGTCAGGCACCGCGGCTCGGAGGTGGGCGATGGCCTCCGGCCTCGGGGACTGGTGTCTCATGGGAAGCAAGTGGGATAAGACCTGCGCGAAGACAGACACGTAGGCCTAGGTGTTAACAGCCCCCAGTTGAGGGACCCGGAGAAGGTGACAGTCGCAGACGGAGGGTGTGTCAGAGTTTGGCTCTCGGCTGCAGATAAGGAGAGGTCATTTCAGGCAGAGGCGATGGGATTCAGCCGCGGGATGCATAGGCATTTCCCGGCTGTGTGACTTCTTCCAAGCTGCCGTCCCTCTCTGAACCCCATCTGCAAAATATGTCAAATAATGACACGAGCCCCGGAGCTGCTGTTGAAGACAAAACGTGAACTCAAGGGGTGAAAGCACGGTCCCGACTAGGAAGCAAACGGAGAGTATCATCAGAGGGCAGCTGGGACTGGGCCGCGGGTTGGGGTCACACGCCCCGCTGCCCACCCAGAGCCCGATCCGAGCGTCGTGTCCGCCGCCTCTGCCCCGTCCCCACCTTCCCACGCCCTGTGCAGTCCGAATGCCAGTCTGAAAGTGGGCGGAGACGTCCTTGGGACACATGTTGGCTGCTCTGACAACTGTAAAATGGAATTAGGTCTGCAACTTAATTTGCTAGAAATAATCCACATCTCACGAAATTGAGCGATTAGGCTCGAGGGTGCAGTCCGGGCCTAGTGAGGTGGGGCGAGGCAATGAGATCAACCCACCGCTCAGCACCTTGGGGAGCAGCAGGGCCAGGGGCCCCCAGGACAGCCGTGGCCCCCACCTTAGGCCTCCGTCCAAACGGGAAATTCACGTGACGTAAAATTAACTGTTTTAAAGTAGACGTTTCCGAGGCATTTAGTGCATTCACAATGTTGTGCAGCCACCACCTTGGTCTAGTTCCAGAACATTCTCATCACCTGAGATGGAGAGCCATTAAAGGCCGTTGCTCCCCTGCACCCAGCCCTGGGCCACCCCGATCCACCTCTGTGTGGACTCACTGCTTCTGGGTATTTCCAGTTCGATTCCACCTCTGCTCAGACAGGCTTGTTCTTGAGTTGGGCAGCAGGCACCAAGGGCTCGACATGTCCCCGGTTGTCACGACACCAGAGGCAGAGGGACCTTATCAAAGTTCCCATCCCCTGGGGGTTCAATTCCTTCTCCTTAACGCAGGACCCCACTTGCTCCCCAAGCTGACGTGACTCATGCTTGGCCACACCTCCTGAGGGCTTCCCCATACCCCCCGAGCAGGCCCACACCCCC
>PVJL010009446.1:0-48274 GCA_004026885.1 Lyroderma lyra
AAATCACTGATTCACACCTCTGCTTCATCTAGTCTGGTGATTCCTTTTATACCATTCTTCATGTCAGTTATTGTATTCTTTATCTCTGCCTGATCGTTTTGTGGGGTGCCTATGTCTTTCTTTATGCTTGCTTTCTCTCTGCTGAAATTACCACTAATTTCTCTGATCACTTTTATAATTAGTGTATTGAGCTGTCTTGGGTAGGTTGTTTAACTCCATCCTGTGTACTGTGATTTTCTGCTGTTTGCGTTTATTTTGAGCTGTATTTCTTTGTTTCCTCATTCAGGCAGCCTGAATATCTCTGTTTGTAGATATTTTGCTCCTTCACCCAATACTTGCTGCTACAGTTTCTTTGGGGTTCACTGCTGGGACTGGGAGGGCAGAGGTCTGGAAAGCGGGGAGGGTGGGCAGCCAGGGTTTGCATCTTTGTTTTCTGCATGGAGCTATAGGGCTGAACAGGTAGTACGGGCTTACGCCTTTCTGTTCTTGGTTTGCCTGGAGGACTCTACCCTAAACCTTGGGGTCAGGTATCCTTATGCTGCTCTCTCAGACTGTGCTAGCTGTGGGCTGAGAAACACGCCTGCAGCCCCCTCTCTCCTTCCCCTTCCCGTGCACTAGAGAAGTCCCAGTGCTACCTCTCACCACTCCCGTCTCCCCCTCCTCTCGGAACTGGAGTGAAGTCAGGCTGCCCTGTCTCACGCGCGCAGTCGGCATCTCCTGGGTGGGGGCCAAACTTAGATCTGGTGACAGTGTCTCAAGGCTCCTGCTTCAGGGCCTCCTTTTATGTGTCCCACGGATCAAGTGAGGTTCAGAATGCTGACCCATCACCTTTGTCATTTTCCCTCCCCCAGTGGTAACATTTCAAGCAGGGACTTGTGCAGGGCCTGCATTTGTGCACAGTTCCCTTATTTTCCCCCTCGTGTGCCCCTCTGCCCACCGGCAGGCACTTTGACGTGCTGAGCGGGTCTCTTAGCCGTGTCTGTGCACGGCGTAGGGAGTCCTTAGCTGAGTTACAGACGTTTTACTTGTCATCTCAGGGGAGTTTTTCAGGGGTCGCTCTCATGCTGCCATTTTGTTCAGACCCTCCCCCAGGTGATTGTTATGCACAGTGAATTTAGAGAAGTCCTGGATTAAATGACAAGAACTTTTATTTACTCACATCAAAAGAAAGCAAACTTTGGGTGCATCTAAGGGCAGTTTAACATATCCATAGGGGAACCAAATCCCAGCCCCCTTCCACTGTTCCTCTTCTCTAGCTTCAGTCCGTCCTTTGTCCCCTTCCTTTGGTTTCAGATAACCGTAGGTACCTGAGGAACTACGCCGTTTTACAGACATGTTCAGGAATGTATAGGCAAGGAGTGACTTTTCCTTTTTAATCAAGAAGAGTAATCTTCTCCAGAAGTCTTAAGCAGAATTATCTTCAAGTCCCTTTGTCCTGGCTTTGGTGGTAAGCCCCTATCCTAGATATAAATAAGGGAGACTCAGGAGTTGTGTCGGAAATTCTGATCTCCTTAGTGAGATTGAAAAGTAAGAGTGGTAGGGGAAGGACATGTGGCACAGAAGAGACCTGGGTATACCCTACCCTGGGCACTAGGGTACTTAAGTCCGGCAGTTCTGCTGCAAGCCGAGCTCAAGGCATTGATCGGTGAGGGCTGGGAGTTGTACGCTGACCCTGCATCTGGAGGTGCCTCAGTGTTTCTCCCAGAAGAGCCTGAAGATCTCTTCCACCCTCCGTTCCTAAGCACGAACACTCTCCCTTAGCTGACGCTTCATCTTTTCACCTCTGCTTTCTATCATTAACACACCTCCTACAGCAGGCAGACAGTTTTGAAACTTGATTGCTGTGTTAACAGTCCCATTTTGCATGCTTTATTTGCTTTAACACAATTTATGAGGACTTGATTTTCTCTGTATGGCCTGAATGGCTCGTCACACCATTAATTCTCCTGATTGATGGACTACCTAATGCACATTCCAATAAGAAAAGACCTGACAAGGAAACATAGGTAATACAACCTCCCGACTCCTGGGCACTGTCAGTGGAGCTAGTTCTCATTATGCTCCGACCCTCTATCCCTTTAGGACAGCATGTGTGACTTTTAATGATCTGTACAGTATAATTAGATTTTGAGCCTTTGGGAAGAACAAATTCTCAGTTTTCTTGCCCAGACAAATGGAAAGTTTCTACTTCAAAGCATGAAATAAATGTATTTTGTGCCTACTATGTGCCAGGGACTTTGCTGTTTGATAGAGCATCAGTATTTTCTTTATACAGTATTTTCTTTCTCAATCCATTGATTAGTGGACATTTGAGGTTCTGCCATTTTGAGACTATTATTATTGATAATGCTGCTATAAACATTCATGTATAAATTTTTATGTAGACATGTTTTCAACTCTTAGGTCCATGTAACTAAAAGGAGAGTGGTTGTACAGGAACTCTGTTTAACTTTTAAGGAAGTACCACGCTGTTTTTCAGAATGGAGATAATATATAGGACGGTTCAAATTTTTTTACGTCCTGCCAATGCTTGCTATTTTCCATGTTTCTTTTATTATAACTAGTCTATTGGGTATAAAATATGTCACAGTTTTGAGTTGCATTTTCCTGAAAACTGATAATATTGAGCACCATTTCACTTACTTATTGACAATTTATATATACATATATTTTTAGAAATATCCAACCAAAGTATTTGCTTCTTTTTAATTAGGCTATTTGTCTGTAATGGTTTTAATATTCTGCATATTAATCTGTTATCAGATATATGATTTACAAATAATTTTTCCCATTATGTGAGTCTTTTCACAGAAGACATATTAGATATTGTCTCTTTTGACTCTTACAAATTTTTTATAATTCTTAGCTTCAGACATTTGTTCATTAAATATTCCAAAGATTGAAATAATAGATCTCATCCTGCTCAGTTAATTTAAAATATTCTACAAAGAAAAATAGTTGCCATCAATCATTTTCCTGCATATATATAAGAAATAAAAGATAGGACAAGTATCTTAGTTTTCTCCTTTATTTAATTTTTTTCAAGATGATTGATTTCCTATCACTATTCAAATTTATTGAGGAATTCTTTTAGTTTTAAAATTGTTTTAAACTTATAAATTTAAACACATTTTATGGGTTTTAATCCATTGAAGTTATTATCCTAACTGATGCTCAAAGCATGTCTTTGTTTTACAGTTAGAGCCTTCTTAAATTCGTCCCTGTGTCCTTTCAGCATAACCCAGGGAGCCTGTGATAGCTTTCTTTCTTTGTGGTATGACAAAATATGCTATGCTTTCTTGTATTTCTTTCCCCAACCTTGAAGCTCTGGTTCTTCCCAGTGTGAAATTGTATTTATACATTATAATTTGAGCAGTAGAAGCACTCAGTGCTACGGGGTTGACCATTGTTTCCAGGTGTTTTCAGTAGACAGAGTTAGAAAATACAATTAAATAAAAATTAAATGTGTCATGAGGCCAGTACTCATTTTAATTCTCAAAGAAACTAGTTATTGATATATTTTAACCCCTATTTCTACCTTACAGTCTCAGAGAAAAACATGCTCACCCTACCACTAATAATATTAGTAAACCATATTATTTAAAGATTTTTTCTTTCTTCCTATCCTTGGAATATAATGACAAATTACTGTATTTAAAAATTGCTTGCAGAAACCTTTCAATATAATTATACTTTATACTCAACTTAAAGATCAGATCATTTGTTTTTATTTTTCTTTAAATGTTTAAGCTTTGCTTATTACTCTGTTTTATTGTATCATCATCTAAAATATTCCCATGTTGGGGAGTTCCCTGGTGGCGTAGTGGCTTAAGGCTTCGGCGCTGGTGCTGTCAGCGCTGTGGCTTGGGTTCGATTCCCAGTCAGGGAGCTACCCACATACCAAACAAGCAAACAAAAAAACAAAAAAATAAAATAAATAAATAAAATAAAATAAAATATTCCCATGTTTCAAAAGTAAATATGTAAAGAACAGAAAACAAAATAGATCTTGTTTCTTTCCCCCTTATATATTCTCCCTCATACATAGCACTTAAAATATGGTTTAAATAGTATTGATTGACAAAAATATGCATAAAGGTTGGGGCATTAATAGTGCTGTAATTTTAGCAATAATCAAGGCAGTAACATCAAGTGAAACTTGTCGTCAATGTAGTCTTACCTATTATACATACAAGAAAACAAACAAAAATTATTTCACTTAAGAATGTTGTTGAAGTATAAAAAATTTAGCATTGTTAAATGTCAAGCAGGAAAAACATGCCTTTTTCTTATGGTATTTTAAAAAACTATTGACATATAACATCGTGCAAGTTTAAGGTTACAACATGTTAATTTGGCACATTTATATATTACACTATGGTTACCACTGCAGTATTAGCTAACAGCATCTCTATTGCTTCACATAATTTAGATGATAAGATTTCAAGTCATCTTTTTTCTTGTAAATTTTTAGTCATCATAATTATAACTGATATTTACATATTTTTATTGTTTTAAAAACTTTCCATGTATTAATTCATTTGATCTTTCTAACAACCATTGGAGGTAGGAAGTCTTAATATTCATATTGTACAAATGGAGAAATGAAAGCACGAAGAGATGGAGTAATTAGCTACAGTCACTTAGCTAATACATGGAAGCAGGATTTGAGCATAAGCAGTACGTCTCCAGACACTGTCTTCTCGAAGCCAACAGC
Source organism: Lyroderma lyra (assembly GCA_004026885.1). Taxonomy (NCBI): domain Eukaryota; kingdom Metazoa; phylum Chordata; class Mammalia; order Chiroptera; family Megadermatidae; genus Lyroderma; species Lyroderma lyra. The sequence goes on from PVJL010009446.1 coordinate 4,718, forward strand.
TGTCTGGAGGGTATGCCTTTTTAATATTTGGTGTGATGGGTGCTGTGTAGAAGGCACCTTTTCTGCTTGCCAAAGTATAATGATTGTCTTGAGAAATAGGATTTGTCTTGAGCCATTAATTTGAAAGCTAAAGTAGTTACTTTTTAATGAAATATCATTTTTACTTGAAAAAAATGACTGACACATGAATTATGGGTACTCAGATTGGATATTTATAAAGTATATATGTGTATATTTAAAAATCATGAAAGCCTGGAAGTTCAAAGAAAAGAATGGATTATATTTATTGCCAATAACAAATTTGTACTTTCAAGGGAACATTAAAATTTAGGAAAACTTAGTACCTGTTGCAATATAACCTTGACAGCTTCTCTACATTCAAAATTTTGGGGGTGAGATTTTCCAGTTAATGCTAGGCAGACCAGCTGTACCGTTTTAAACAAGGCAGAAAACCACAGTACTGTCCCCTTTCAAATGGTACATGTGGTCAGCCCAGTCTCACTGGGCTGAATTGAAGGTGTCAGGCTGACCGTATTACCATTTGGAATGGGACAGACAGTGTCATTGTTTCCTGTCCTGTTTAAAATGGTACGTCTCCTCAGCCTCGTTAATGCTGTGCTTGCCTCCTCTCATGACCACATAAAAATTACAACTAAATTACAGAATAGCCATCATTGAAAAATCACTTGAAGTCTAACGGAACCGAAGTCCTATGACTAAGGATACACAGAAGAAGCTACCTTAACACTGGTAGCAAGAGCGAAGACACACACCTGTGCATGACTGTTAAAGATGGAGAGGAATATCGTGGCTACAGTGGTTTCCCCTGGAGAAGTGAGGGGTCCCAGGCCCACATCAGGCTCTCCAGCCCTGGGTTTCAGTGCCAGGAAGAGAAATCCTCAGAACTTCTGACTGTGAAAAGCAGCGGAGTTTATGGCTGAATGAGACAAGGCCAGCTATAGCCCTAGGCACTTCCACACATGGACTCATGTGCTAACGGACTCACTTGCTCTGAGCTCTAGTGCTGGGGCAGCAGCTTGAAAAATACCGGGGATATACAGGGAGTAACTAAATTGTCTGGCTTCAGGGAAAGATCATTAGGGGCAGCTTTCTCCTACGTGAAAGAGCTGGTGAACACTGTTGTTTTTGGTTCAGTTCTCCCTCCTCCCAGCATGCAGACAAGGTGGTGCCATTTCTGAGTCTCCATCAACTTAGCTAACATCATTCCTTTGTACCACCCTGGTGATTCCCTAAGACACTGCCCCACCCAACTTTCTGGCCTGTCCATGCCACTTTTAGTAGCTCTTTTGTACAAACTTCCTGTCCTGGCTCATGCTGCCAATTTTCCCAAAATCTCTTACATGTTCACAATACCCAAACAAGGAGCATCTGGACTCAGTGTGTCCAGTACCTCTGGGTCAGCAGACCCAAGCCCAGCACTAGTGGCAGCCCACCTCAGTTTGCAACTTGACCTCTCAGGGCACCTCCTAGACCAACACAAGTGACAGTTGCTTTCTGGCTCATCAAGTGGTCCCAGGCAGAGCACAGGCTGCAGCTGAATTTGTCATGTGACTGAGCCTCTCCCAGAAGGCCCCAAGGTTGTTTCCCCCATTGACCAACTTTAGACCAAACCAAAGCATCTCCTGGCATCCTCCAAGAGCAACACACTCAAATGGCAGACCAGGCAGGCACCAGGGACCTGCTAAAGTGAATCCTGCTCTGTAGTCAGCCCCTGCACACAGGTCCTCTACTATAGTCATGGCCAGTCCTCACAACCAGTTAGTCTGAGGGTCTGTCCTTCTCACTGATGTGCAAAGAGCAACCAAAGCTTAACTATAACAAGAGGGCACACAAACACACAAGGGACACACATGGAGTACCTGGCTCTGGTGGCCAGGCAGAATATGCTACTGATCCCCGCAGCACACATACTACATAAGGGCACTCTAATGAGACCAGAAGGCAGCACCATCTCAGCAAGGTGTCAACGGTACAGGTCGTTTGTACAGTGCTGCCAACATTAGTGCATGGTGGCAAGTTCAGGAACTTAAACAGTCAGTTTTGGGGCATGATGACAGTTCTGATAGCCGTTCAGAGCTGTAGTCGAATATCAAAGTTGAGATGAATAAGACAAGGGATTAATTTCCTGTCTTATTAATAGTTGGGTCAAGTGTGGCAGGAAGTTCAAACTAATAGGAAGTCACAAGTAGGAGAATCTAAGTGAGAAGCACTTTAACACTGAGAAGTTCAGGTACAGGATGGTTGATGTATAATGAGTCTTCTTAAAGGTGAGCATATGAGTATAGAAGGCTCCTATGTAAATTAATAATTACATTCAGATAATGTAAGAATTTAGTAACAATTTACCTTGGCATTTAGTTAGCCACAATATCCCATTATGCAGGCATAAGTTAGTACTATAAAGGTAACCTCTGAGGGGGCTAAATCCACAAAATGTACCCATTACCCAATCATTTCGAATAAAGCAGAAGTTAAGATAATAGAGGTAATGTCTGAAGACCATTAAATCTCTAAAAGCGTCTTATCAACTAATTTTTCCAAATAACAATTAAATAATTAAAACTACAGAAATATTTATGAGATCATTTCCAGTGCTTAAAATCCGTGGATCTAAGACATAGAATATTTTAAAGATCAGCAGAGCAGAGACAGTATTTTTCTAAGAGTAAATGCAATTATACTTATGGGTTGAGGAAGAATTTAAATCAACATCATCATGAGGTAACCATACAAAACACGTAGTAAATACAGACTCAAATTAATACTAACAACCTAAATGTTATGACCTTTCTCCAAGCTGCTAGCATATAACCTAAACTCTGTAAACTCTCGACTTGCTATTCCTTGAAATTTCCATATCTGTCTTAACAAGTATCAATCAGGTACAGAAATCAAGAGGTACCTTCAGACTTTCCTTTCTAGTTCTGGTGTCCTTTTGTTAATGTCCTTGATTCAAGAAACAACTATAGGGTGCCTCATCGCTCCCACTGCCATTGGTGCTGTCCTGTGCCCACCAATTCTGCTTCCTCCTAGTTATCTAAAAGTTACCAAAATAATTCTGTAAGTTAAGTGTAGAGTCTCTGACTACAATTTATCAATTAGACCTCAATTCGAACACAGTGCCATGGTTTTGCCAATGGAAAGTTTTCTTTATCTTTGACCTCTGACCCCCCTCAGTTTATAACAGCCAGAAACCATTCCAAGGGACCTGGTCAGGAAGCAAAGCCATTCTCTTTAGTGACGCTTTCCCCCCAAACCAAACCTCCCACCAATTTTTTATTCTTCTTTCCTCCAAAGTAAAAGCCTTTAAGACCATTTTATAAGTAGATACAATTTGAGTCTCAGTATTGGCACAATTAGGTGACCACAGTACAAAAATAGTTACTGTAGTTGAGTATTCATTTGTTAGAAAATAGTGTTTCAGTTGCATGTAACTTTGAAACTACTTGAGCAGGCCTAAGGGGAATATAAATGCTGTATAATTACAGTGTGCAGAGATTCAAGCAAACTCATTAGGATACAGTCTCTCTCTTTCCTGGTTGAACATTTTATCTTCTCTCCTGGCTTCCTTCTCTGGCAGCCTCTTTCAACATTGAGGGCCCCATTTCAAGGCTTATATCCCATTAATTGAGCAAGTTAAATGAGGATAGAATTTCTCTCTTCTCATAATTCCAGCAAAGACCTTAAAATGAATGTTGTTAGTTTATTGGGGTTATATGGATATCCATGGGTCAATTGTCGTGTCCAGAGAAATGATGTGCCCTGCATGAGTAGGCCTGGTTCTTCTTAAATCAGTAGTTAAGATCAGCCATATATTAACCACATGAACTGAAAGAGACAAGGAAGGTATTCCCACTAGAAAACAAAGGTACACATATCAAACAAAGTAAGTGGTATGGGATGATAAGCAACTATGTTCACCGGTGTTAAAAATCCTCTTGGTATAATATCTTCATCTTTAACTTCAGTAATCACAGAATTGTCTTATTAACAGATGTGGAGAATAGGGAAATATAAGAAAAGAAAGAAAAAAGAAAGTTCAAACTTCTACTTATACAATGTTCTCAATTCATATCCCTTGGACCTAGATCTTACCATGTCCTTTGCATTACCTTTGAGAAGGCATATGCATAATTTAAAAAAATAACATTTTCATCTTTTCAGTATCAGGCCTTGTAGCTTTGTATCATCAGTGTAAATGATATAGAAATTGGATTGTTGGCAAAGAGAAAATAACCTGGTAATGTCTTCTGGTGGGGAATCAATTCTTGAAACAAAGAATATAACCTCAGCATGCTACCTTAATGTCTAAGCAAATACCACACCTTCTGAAGGTGCCTCATAAATAAACAGACATCTCTTCCTCATAGGACAGGTCTTTCAGGTTATTTTTTTTTGAGGGGAGGTGTTCTCATGTTATCTTCGTTACTCTCAGTAAAAACCATTAAGCAAACAATTTTCTTTTCAAGTTCATAGAACATGAAGTCTTAGTAAAGTCAGAGATATATGTGTCTTCTTCCTTGATGTCATTTTTCTGTAACTATAAGACATAGAGGTAGTAGGTGCAGGCGTGGAGGGACAATTCAAACACGAATCTTAAATTTCCCTATGTTCTACACTGATATCTGTGTCCAAATAATTTTAAAAATTGGATTTTCACTCTCTTTCTATAAAAACTTGATATTAACTCCCATATCTTTATGATATTCTTATAAGATTAGAATATTGTTATTATCACTCAATGAAAATTATCAATCATTATAAAATGCAAGCTAGCATGTTATTGTTCATGATATTATTTTACATAATTTTACTACACAGTATCTTTATATATGGTAATACATACGTGTATCCTATAATCTTTTTTTATTCTGCTTTGTTTTCTTATTTAGATTTTACACATAAGGGAAATCACATTACTTCTGTCTGTCTCTGTGTGACATAATCCATTCAGCATAATACCCTGCAGGTCCATCCATGCCCTTGCGGATGACAAGAACTCATGTCCTCCCCTTGCTGAGCACCGTTTCATCGTATATATGTACCACCTCCTCTTGTCTCACTGATTTATCGTGGAACACCAGGCTGCCTCCACGTCACGGCCATCGTAAACAACGCAGCAACGAACGTACAGATGCACATGGCCCTTCAAATGGGTGCTTTGAGTTTCTAAGAATAAATACTCAGAAGTGAAATCACCGGGTCCTTCTTTGTCTTTATTACAGCCTCTGTTTTCAAGTCTACGTTGTCTAGTGTAAGTATTGCTACCCCAGCTTATATTTTTTCATTTCCACTTTTACAAAATAACCTATTTCCATCCATTTATGTTCATTCTGTATGTTTGTCTTTCAACCTGAGTGAGTGTCTCCTAGGCAGAGTGTGTAAGGGTCTTGTTTTCCTAACCATGCAGCCACCCCATCTTTTGATAGAATATTTAATCTAGCTACATTGAAAGTAATTGTGAAGATATCATACATGTAGTCATTGCCATTTTGCTACTCATTTTTTAATTATTTTTATTATTATTTTTATTTTGGTGGTTCCCAGGCTGGGAATCGAACCCAGGTTGCAAGGTTGAGAGTGCCGAAGCCTTAGCCACTACACCACCAGGGAACTCCACATTTTTTAATTTTTAAAATTTGTTTTATCTTAAAGAAGTCCCTCTAACATTTCTTGTAATGCTGGTTTGGTGTTATACTCCTGTAGCTTTCTGTTGTATAGGAAGCTCTTTGTCTGTCCTTTGATTCTAAATGATAACTTTGCTGAGAAAAATAATCTTGGTTATAGATCCTCGGTTTTCATAACTTTCAATATTTTGTTTCAATCCCTCCTGGTCTGCAACATTTCTGTTGAGAAATCAGCTGACAGTCTTATGGGGGCTGCTTTTCTCTTGCTGCTTTTTACATTCTTTCTTTGTCTTTAGCCTTTAGCATTTTAATTTGATACGTCTTGGGGTGGGCCTGTTTGGGTTCATCTTGTTTGGGACTCTCCATGCTTCCTGAGCTTGTATATCCATTTCTTTTACCTGCTTAAGAAAGTTTTCTGTTATTATTTCTGCATATAATTGTTTAATTTCTCTCTCTTTCCTCTCCCTCTGTTACCCCTATGAAAATGAGCATTGGTATACTTCATGTTGGCCCAGAGGCTACTTAAACTATCCTCATGTTTTTAGATTTGTTTTCTGTTTTTGATGTTCTAATTGGGTATTTCCTGCTACCTTATTTTCTAAATCACTAATTCAATCCTCTACTTCATCTAGTCAACTGTTGATGCTCTCTAAAGTATTCTTCATTTCAGTTATTGTATTTATTTTTGACTGGTTTGTTGTTATGTTTTCTATCTCCATTTTTATGTTCTCTATCTCTTTGTTGAGGTTCTCCAGAGGTTCTTCTTTTTTTCCTTTTTAATTCATTTTTATTGTTAGACTTATGGGGTGACATCTGTTAGCAAGGATTACATGGGTTTCAGGCATATAATTCTCCCTGAGATTCTTGAACATCCTTATAATCAGTGTTTTGAATTATGCATCTGGTAGATTGCTTTTTTCCCATTTTGTTGAGTTCTTTTTCTGTAAGTTTGTTTTATTCTTTCATTCGGGATGTTTCTTATTCTTCCCAGTTTGACTGCCCCCCTGTGTTTGTTTCTGTTTGGTAGGGTTACTCTACCTTCCGGTCTTAGTAAAGTGGCCTTACATAGTAGGTTTCCTGTGGGACTCATGGTAAAGTCTCCCTGGTCACCTGAGCCAAGTGCTTCAGGTGTATCCCTTGTGTGGGTTGTATGTGCCCTCCTATTGCAGTTGAGCTTTGGTTGCTCTTTGCACATCAGTGTGAGGGACTGACCCTCAGTTTGATTAGTTGTAGGGTTGGTTGTAATGACATGGAGAAACTTTTGTGCATGGGGCTGATTCTACAGAGCAGCATTTGCTTTATCAGGGTTCTTGTGTCTGTCCAGTCTGCCCTTGGGTGTGTCATCTTCAGAGGTGGCTGGGTGATGCTTCTGCTCTATCTACCAAGCACACCAGACCTCCTGAGAGGGGCACCACTGGAGGGAAGACCAAGTTCAGCCACAGCGTGTGTCCTGCTCGGGGCCACCTGGCATAAGCCACAAAGCAATCTACAGATGGCCACCAGCTATGCTGGGCCTGGATGTGTCTCTGCAGTCCAAGCCACAAATCAAGGCCAGTTGTCACTTGTACATGGCTTGAGGCTGCTTGGCAAGAGGTTCAAAACATGCCAAGGCCAGATGCTGCTTATTTAGGGTTTGTGAATCTTTGAGAGAGTTTAGGAAATCTGCAGCATAAGCCAACATAGGTGTTGTGGATGGAAAATACACTAGGAATGGCTTGGTGGACCAAAAATTTGAGCGAGATGAGGTCTCAGGAATTCACCTGGATGTTAACCATATTGATGGGGACTCAGATAGGTGGTGCCTGTGTTTGCACACCAGGATAGGGGAGGGCGCAACATAGAAATGATCCTTCTAGCACCTTGTTCTGGGAGAAAGCTGCTCCTTTGATCCTTGCCCTGAAGTCAGACAACTGTTTCTCTCTGTATATCCCTGGTACCATTTGTGCTGCTGCACAGTGCTGGAGCTCAAAGCAAGTAAATCCATCAATGAGGAAATGTGTGTATGGGTCCTTTAAGAGAAATGCCTGGGACTGCAGCTGCCCTCTGTCTCATTTGGCCACAATCTCTGCTGGTTTCCACAGCCATAAGTAATGGAGACTTCTCTCCTTGTCATTGCAACCCTGGGTTGGGAAGTCTAGTGAGAGACTGGGACTCCTCATCCCTATAAGGAGGACCTCTTTAACCAAGACATCCCTCCTGACTTTTAATGGTCCCAAGAGTGTATAGGACCAGCCCAGCTATGTCTCCACCCCTCCTACCAGTCTTGAGGAAGCTTCTTCTGTAAGGCCTTAGAGGTAGGACTCTGGTTCAGCTAGACTTCAGGTGATACTCAGAGATGGCTGCTCTGTAGCTTAGCTGAATTTTGATGTGGTCATGAGAGGAGGTAAATACAGCATTTACCTACTCTGCCAAGTTGATCAGAATCTCCTCCCCCATAATCTTTCTTTTTTCCAATACCATTTGGCATACAATATTATATTGGTTTCAGGTGTACAGCATAGCAATGGGACAATTATATAACTTGCAAAATCCTCACTTTGATACATCTGGTTCCCTTCTGATACCATATATAGTTATTACAATGTTATTGACTATTACAATGTTATTGTTATATCCCTATGACTATTTTGTGACTGTGAATCTGTACTTCTTGATTTCTTCCCCTTCTCAACCCCCACTCCAGCCCTCCTCCCATCAGCCCAACAAATCTAGTACCCATCTGACACCACACATAGTTATTGCAACATTATTGACTATATCCCTTTTACCTTATACCCCCGTAACTATTACTTTGTAACAACCAAACTGAACTTTCCAGTCACTTACTACTATTTCACACACTCCGCCAACCCTCCTCCTATTTTGCAACAAACCAAATGCTGTTTGTAGTTACAAATTTGTACCTGTCCTGCTTGTTTATTGTCTTCCTTGGATTTCACCTACAAGTGAAATCAACTTGCATTTGTCTTCCTCTGTAGTCAGTGCAATACACTTTATGTCTTTTGACTGAAGCTTTTCATCTATTTAACTTGAAGTTAACTTGATAAATATGTAACTATTGCCATTTTATTATTCATAATTTTTGCTTGTTTCCCCCTTCCCCCAATGTTAAAGCAGTACCTCTAACATTTCTTGTAATATGGTTGGGTAGCGATGAACTCCTTTAGCTTTATCTTGTCTGGGAAGCTCTTTATCTGTCTTTGAATTTTAAATAATAGCCTTGCTGGCACATTACTTTTGGTTGTAGATCCTTGGTTTTCATCACATTGAATATTTTCTTCCAGTCCCTCTGGCCCTCAAAGTTTTTGTTGAGAAATTTGCTTACAGTTGTATGGCTGCTCCCTTATAAGTTACTACTTGCCTTTCTCTTGTTGCTTTTAATATTCTCTCTGTGTCTCTAATTTTTCCCATGTTAATTATGATGTATCCCAGGGTGGGTCTATTTGAATTCATCTTATTTGGAACTTTCTGTGCTTCCTGGGCTTGTATGTTTATTTGCTTCACCAGGTGAGAAAAATTTTCAGTCATTATTGCTGAGATAAGTTGTTGATTCCTTACTGTTTGTTTCCTCTGGTATTCCTATGAGGAGAATGTTGTTATGCTTGATCTTGTCCCAGAGGAATCTTAAACTACCCTTATTTTTTTGGATTCTTTTGTTGCTGTTGTTATTCAGATTGGTTGTTTTCTATGACCTCTTCTTCCAAATCACTGATTGGTGCCTCTGCTTCACTAGTCTGGTGACTTCTATTCCAGTCTTCATTTTAGTTATTGTAATCTATTTCCACCTATATATATATAATTTTTGTGGTTTCTGTGTCCCTTTTTATGCTCGCTCTTTCCTAAAATTTTCACCCAGTTCCATAAGCATCTTTATAACCATTGTTTTGAGCTCTGTCTCTGATAGGTTGTTTGTTTCCATCTCATTTTCTGGGCTTTTCTGCTGTTTTTTTCTTTTGATACATATTTCTTCTTTTCCTCATTCTTGCTGCCTCTCTGTTTATAGATATTCTGCTCTTTTACCCAGCACCCACTGCTACAATTTTTTTCTGGGGCTCACTGCTAATACCGGAAGAGGTTTGGGGGACAGAGGTCTGGAAGAGCAGGTCGGGGAGGGGTCCGCTGCTTTTTTTTCTTCCTGGTTCTGAGGGTAGTGTGTGCAATGCAGATTTATGCTATTCTATATTAAGTTTTCCCAGAGGTCTCTGCCCTGTGTTTTGGGATCAGCTATTTTACGTGCTGACCCCTCAGGCAAGACTGCTCATGACCAGAGAGGCATGCTTGAAGTCTTTTCTCTCCCTTTCTTTCCTGGCTGAAGAGAGATAAGGCTGTGGTTTCCCACTGCCCCCATCACTCCCCATCCTCTCAGAACCAAAGTAAATTCAGCACTTCCTTGGGCCAAAGTGAAATCTGGGTGCGGTGTCTCACAGCTCCAGCCTCTGGGCCTCTTTCTCTCTCTCCCGCAGACCAGGTGAGGTCCAGAATGCTCACCTGCCACCTTTTTCTGCCTCCCTCCTACAACCTCAGCGTTCCTGCCAGGGACCCACGGCCAGCCTTCTTTTAGTCCCCCTGCCTTCCTCCTCAGGCTGCTCCTCTTTGCCCACCTGCAGGTACTTGATGTGGAGTGGCTCTCTTAGCTCTGTTTTTGAGTTGCGCAGAGAATCCTTTGTTGAATTAGCGATGTTCTATTTGTTGTAATTTCCCGAGGAGTTTTTCAGGATCACCTCTCATGCTGTCACTTTTTATCCTTACATCCTCCCGATAATCTTGATAATTGTAAGTTCCACTTCACAGCCTCTCAAAAAATATTGATACACCCAACGTTTGTATCTTCAGCCCTAAATTCTCTTTTGATCTATAGATACCCGTAGCAAACTGTTGATTTAACAGATCCACTGAAATATCTGATTGGCTTCTCCTAATTAAGATGCGCTAAGCACAATTTAGTGATGTTCTTCAATATTTTTCTACTCTTATCTTCTCCCTTGCAGTGCAAGACTTGCGTATCACCAGTTATTAAGGTGAAATATCTGTTATTCATCTTTTATTTTTCTCTTTGCTTTATAATTTTCATTTAATTTATCAGCAAGAACCCAAAATGTATTTACAACATAATGAATTTTCACTACTTTTAACCACTTTGAGAAGGCTTTCCTTTTCTGCTTTTGCCCTCCTGACTCATCATATACCAGAGAAATCAGATCCTGTACTTTTGCATTGATTTTTGTATTTTGCATCATATAATACTAACTCTAAATCAGCTATTTTTATACTAGGCCTAGGATTTAAATTAAGATGTATCTTAAATTTCCTGCTCAATTATAGCAATTTATGTTTGATTATGATAGGCTAAGTTAATATAATCAGGATTTAGTCAGTTTTATGTTAAAAGCAACAGCTAACCACTCAGGGATAGTGATAACAGATTCTAGGCAACTTCATAGGAAAAAGAAAATGAAATAAAAAGCTTTGGAGCAGAAATATAAAAGTTGCCCCCAAAATGTATACACATTTTAAGAGTTGTTATGTATTTATTTTTTGAAGTCGAATTGAATTACAGTAGCAACATGTAGTATGACGTTTGCTCAAAAGATGGCGTTAATCAAATGCATGGTAGCGTCATTGAGCCCCAGGCAGGACAGTCAAGGAAAATGGCAGAAACACAGTTTTCATTCAGGGAGCACAGGACCATTTATTTTGTAGTGGTATTTGAAATCTGAGAATGTTCTTTGAGTTTCTTGTCTTAACACCTCTTGACTTCTACCTGTGGGGGACCTTAAAGGACATAGTGTACTATAGAAAACAGGCTACACTGTGGTACTTTGGGAGGAACTGAAATGGCACGTGCAGTGATACAAGTGGACACTTCGGTCGGTGTTGTTTAAACCATAGTTTGCTGTAATCAGACGTGTCTGGATGCTGATGGTAACCACTTGGAGCACCTCTTGTAATTGCAGAAGTCACACGTGACTCTTATTTAACTTTTGTTATTGGTATATATTGAGTATTATAATTTTAATGCAGTTTTTCCTTTTAAAATGTGCATACATTTTTAGCACCGTGTGTGTGTGTGTGTGTGTGTGTGTGTGTGTGTGTGTGAGTACATAGACTGTTAAGAGCAAAAGAGAATGTAAGTTTAGACATTGCATCCCTGAGTTAGAGGACTGCTAGAAAGCACGAGTACTGTGACCTGATTAGTTTGCAATGTGGGAACCTTGGTTATGCAACTTCTAAATCTGTTTGTCACTTCTCTTCTCTGTTTTTAAAATAAACTACCATTAACTGAGGCAAGCAAGGTCATTCCATGTTCTTTGAAGCTTGAAAAAAAATAAAATAATACCGTCTAAAATAGTTATGGAAGTTAATTTTCAGCTAATGGATAATAGGAAAGCGTTGGAGGCCATGGAGCCGGCAGTGGTACAAACGGGACGGTCGTAGCAGGTGTGGCAGTAAAGTGATAAAGCCATCACCTGCGTTTTCTTACATAAATGAGGTCTCTATGGAGAGCAAAGCTTTGGCTCTAGCTTTTGAATACTTTCAATGTGTTAAATAATGTAGGCAGTGTGGAAATAAAGGTTTACTTCTCTTACCTCTAGGTGACTACAGTAGGAAAACTACAAGACAAAAGAGGGAAAAAACACAGAGTTTTCATACAAACTTACTTTATGTTTTCTTCTTATAACTGATCCTGTCAAATAACTTAAAACTAGATTTTGAGTACATTAATAAGAAAAACTGAAGTCTCTAAATGATAAAATTTCATGGTCACGATCAGAACCCTAATAGCAATGGTCATGTAACCAGGGATTTAAATGGATTATTTGAGAAGAATTCAAAGTGCCTAAGGGGTTGGAAAATCCCCAAACCCCAAAGCCATATAAATCAGTTCATAATTTATCCCTATAAATAAAGCAATCAAGGATGCCCTGTGGACCTGGGGACAAAGTCAAACAATCAGATTAATAAAGAAATAGATGGATTATGAGAAATCTTATAGTATCTTCTAAAAGAAAGCAGAATGGAATTAAGTAAATGTGAATGTTAAGGGCTTCTGATGAAAAAGTTCACAAAATACATAAATATTGCACTGAGAAGATTGGTTGCTTGTTGGTTTGTGACGGTGACACACTCAGGACGTGAGCAGCTCTCAGGAGCTTGAGTATCTTTCTGGGTAATGGGTACAAACTTAAATTTGGTGGTGGCCCGTGTTGCTCAACGATGAAGAAATAAAAGACCACTTTCTAATAAAGAAAGTGAAATTACATCTATTCCATGTATCTGACTGATTCATTCTTGCTTTAAAGTTCTAGCCAGGTTGCATTTTTTTTTTTTTTTTGCATGATAAGTCACTTAAGAGAACCACTAAAAATGTTAAAATATCCCTTTTCTGATATTCGTACCTGAGCCTCCCAAAACATGTTAATGAAAAAAATAAAATTGAAATAGTGCTATTTACTATATCAAGAGTGCGAGCCTGTAGGGCATACAGTTAATTAGGATTGAATATTTTATGCAACTGTAGCCAAGTAATCATTAAAACCCACAAATGCTTAACGCAGCGAAGGCTTATTTCTCACTCAGGCAGTGTTAGGGAAACAGGCTGGAAAAGCTTGCAAGGACTTTCACGGACTCAACTGGAGGGAGCCCGGGTCATTCTCCGTCACAGCCCACTGAGGACCATTATCACAGGGCTTTGCCGAACGACAAGTAGGCTGGGAAAGTCAAATGAAACACGTGGTGAACGTTATTGTTTTTTTCATAGTCAGTCACTGTGGAACCAGCTCTTTACTCCCCTTCCTATAGAAGACCCCACTTTTCCTCAAAGGCTACAACCTATACATTATTGAGTATCCAGCTCAAAGCTTAGCACACCTACGTGATGTATGGTGGTTTCTCCATCGATCTAACCCTTGTTTCCTTGTGGTCTTGAGACCAATTAACTTAAAAAGACAAGTTATCCCACCATATCCAATACACAGTGGCAGATTGAGATAGCTACACTAAGTATATATGTAAAAGGGGAATATATACATGAATACCCTGAAACCCACTGTGGAGACACGGTGACTGTCCTTACCCTGGAGAGGGGGACACTGATGTCTTGCCCTGAGAGTTGTCCCCCTGTCCAATAAGCTTCAAGGTCTTTCCTCTCTAATATAGGTAGTTCTGTTACGATCAGGAAAAAGAAATTATAAGTCAAAAACTGTTATAAGAAAAAAAGAAAGACATTATATACTGATAAAAGTGTCAATTCATCAAGAAGAAATAACAATAATAAAGATATGTGTAACAAACAGTGGGATCCCAAGTTATACACAGCAAAAGTTGACAGAAGTGGAAGGAGGAATGTTTCTAAAATAATAGTTGGAGACTTCAATACATCACTTTAAATAGTAGATAAAACATCTACACAGAGGAACGATAAAGAAATGGAGGTTGTAAACCACCCTAGAAACCCAATAGGCCTAAAGAAAACTTCACCGAATAACAGCAGAATGCACATTTGTCTCAAGTACATAGAAACTTTCTTCAATAGAGACCACAGATGAGTCACAAAAGTATTCTTATATATTTAAAGAGATTGAATTTATTAAAAGTATTTTTGGGGGCCAAAATGAAATGAAGCCAAAAAGAATAAAAACCAGAAAATTTACAAATAGGAGTTTTCGTGTCCAGCATGACACGAGCGGTGGGAGAACAAGTAGGGCGACACAAAGTTAAGAAACACGGTAGCCAAGAATATATTACAAGCGGGGCCGAGGGACCCCAGCCTCAAGGACTGGCCATGCTGAATCGGGCCCACGCATCGCTTTTATTAGTGGGCGTACCAGAAGTAAAACTGGTTTTTCCCTGGGTCTGTGAGTTCTGTGCCTCAAAACGGCTTTTCCCGAAAGTCCCCATTGAGCTCCAGCACTAACTGTGCCTTCCTGTACCAGCTTGTAACCCCAGGGGATGGAGTCATTGTTATTACAACGACATCCATTAAGGGGAAATGGCCGATACCCTCCCATGGATCTCAGCCCTGAGCTGTATAGGTGGGACAAAAAGCAGCCAGGGGCAAGGGATTAACCTCAGACGGGGTGAGGGGCTGTGCCTCACCTCTGTAGAGCCCCAGCTCTCTCCTGATGGCCCCTATGTGACTGTGCCTGCCTTAGGTTGTTCCTCCCTTGAGGAATATTACCCGTCATTGACTAGTCAGCCATCCACCAGGGTCATACAGAATGATGTGAGGTGTGTGAGGGAGGGAGGGACAGTACCCCTGAGAGAGGGTCAGTTCTGTCTCCTAGATATTCTGTGCCCCCGTGGCCTCCAGGCTCAGCTCCTGCCTTAGGATGTCATGGGGAATGCGTGAGGGGACAGACAGGTCGGCAGCTGTAAGGCAACAATATGTAAATTAAACAACATACTTTTAATCAACAATTGAGTTAAAGAAGATATCACATAGATCATTAGAAATTACTTAGATATGAATGAAAATATTAATACGATGTATCATAGTTTAGGGGATTCTGTAAAGGTAGTGCACAGTACAAAGTTTAGAGCTGTGAAAGTCTACATTAAAAAAGATGATCTAAAATCAACAACCTAATTTTATTGAAGCAGTAGAAGAAAAAGTAAACTAAATCCAAAGCTAACAAAAGAAAAGAAATATTAAATATTACAATAAAGATAAATAGGGGATAGAAGAATAATGGTAGAATCCACAAAACCAAAAGTTGATTATTTAGAAAGATTAACAAAACTGACAGACACTTAGGTAGAGTGACAAAGAAAAAGAAAGAGAAGGCACAAATAACTAAAATTAGAAGTTTAAAGTAGAAATATTATTACTGACCTTACAGGAATGAAAATAATTATAAGATAATACTCTGAACAATGGCACACCAACAGATTATATAACCTACATAAAATGGAAACATTCCTAATGACACACAAATTACTAATCTAACCCAAGAGGAAATAAAAATATCTCAGCACATCTACAAGAAGTAAAGATATTAAACCAGTAATCCAAATAATCACAACAAAGAAAAATTCAGGACTAGGTAGCTTTACTGATAAGTTTTTCCAATGATTGCAAATATTTAAAAAGAAACTAACACCAATCATTTTCAAAATCTCCAAAAAAAAAATGTACATGAGGATGAAACAATTCTGAAGTCATTTCTATTAGATTAGCATTACCCTGATATCAAGGCCAAATAAAGGTATTACAAGCAAAGAAAAATACAAACTAATATTTTTATGACTATAAATGCAAAATCCTTCAACAAAATACCAACTAACTGAATCCAACAGCAAAGTAAAAAGATTTTGCCTCATGACTAAAAGGTATTTAACCTAAGAGTTCAAGAGTAATTCAACATAAGAAAAACTATGTAATACACTATCAATGGGAAAAAAAACACCCAAAACACTATGGTCATTACAATTATCTTAGTATAACGGGCGTTCACCAAAATCCAATACCCTTCTATAATAAAAACCTCTTGGAAAATTAGGAATAGAAGGGAACTTCCTTAACATTTTAAAGGACATTTTTCTGTTGTCATTTTATTCTTGGAAACTGGGACTTTCTTTTGAGTTCAAGCTACGTGTTTAATTATTTCCTTTTTTTCTTTTTGAGTTAAACTTCAATCAATTTTAAAAGACATGGTGTTTTTGTTAAATATAGACATAAAAATAGTAAACATTGAATAAATTAATAAATAGGGGAAAAAGGAACAAATCTCACATGCTCAAGTGTCCCAAATTAATTGTGAATGTATTCTACCCTAAATTGGAGGAAATATAACTCTTCAAACTTAAATGAGAGCCGTGGTAGTGACTTTCTTAGAGAGAGAACAATATAGAAAGGGAGGAAAATAATAACTTTACAGTAGAGCAATTAGCCAGGTGATCAAGTTCAACATCAATATTTATTTAAAAAAAACACATTGGGCGGGGGTGGGGTTCCCTGGTGGTGTAGTGGCTAGGCTTCAGTGCTCTCAACGCCATGGCCTGGGTTCGATTCCCAGCCAGGAAACCACCCCCAAAAAAAACCAAAAAAAAAAAAAAATCCACATTAGGTAATTGGTATGGAAATCTGAGGAAACTATAGAGTTTAATTATAGTGTATCAATATTGGTTAATTAATTGTTACATGTGTATCATGCTAATATATGTGTTACTAAGAAGGTAAACTATATGTGAGACATAGACTGAAACTCTTTGCACTACCCGCTCAATTTTTCTGTGAATATGATACTTAAAAAATAGACTATTAACACACACACACACACACACACACACACACACACGCACACATTGAGCCTTTCTTTTCCAGGATGCAGGGTAAACAAGCAGTTGCTTCAGGGAACGATATGAATTAATGTGACACTAGTAGTAGAAATTTTTCTGTTCTCCTTAGCCGTTGGTCATTCTTAAAAAGTTGGGTCATAGTCGTTAAGCCAGCTCTTTCTCAAAGAGAAGCTTGAATATACACTCGAAGGGCAGAAAATAAAGGAGCCAACATAAGGAGAAAAATAGAAGAGTTAAAGTCAGCCCATTATCTTACTTCTTCACCTTTCCTCTCTGTTCTCAATACACTGATGTTGAAAATGCCATGCTCCTTCACATCCTCACCTGTGTGTGTGATATTACCACTGTGCATCTGGGGGTATTTGCTCTGAATATTTGTGAGAGTCCAGTGCCTCGAAAGAACAGGAAGGATGGGAATTTTTGTTGGTCCTTGAACTCAAGCTACCGCACTGGAGTGCAAATTGGAATTAGGTCTTCAAATAAATTCTTTGAAACTGTGTGTTCTCTTGTAATTTTGTTTTAACAGGATGATTACTTTTTGATAGGAAACACACTGCATTCTGAGCATTACATTAGCCTAAATTCATCTTCCTGGGCTTAGTTGTGTGTTTTCTGTTGTTATTCCTGAAGATTTCCTTTATACTTTTCTGGACTGTTGAAAGGTTTAAATTAATGAATAGAAAATAAAAACAAAATAATATTGTGAGCTCAGAAAGATTTTTATAAATAAAGAATGCTATTGTATGTGCTTTCTTTTTGATGTTGCTTAAGCATAATATTTTGTTTGTAATTTTAGCCCTAGGATCATATCAAGTTGAGCCTTTAAGATTCCCATACTTGAATTTAGGCCATTGGTTTAAGCAAAAATTTGTAAGCAATTTTTCATGATTTCTTTTCATTTGCCTTGATTTTGATTTGATCTGTAGTTGCCACTTTTCTTTCCTAAGTATTTCAATTAACAAATATTTATTGAGCAACCTACTCAGCACTAGACAATATTCTATAAAATACTAAATCTGTAACGAGATTGTCAAATTGCCCATCTTTCAGGGAGTTTACATTCTAGGGAGATAGCAGACAATAAACAGACAAACACATACATAATGTCAGGAAGTGGTAAGATTTATTAAGAAAGAAAATTCAGTTTTAAAAGAGACTAAGAGCAATAGGTCATGCCTTTTATATGCTAAGTTCTCTGGGAGACAATTGATCACAGATCTGCATGAGAAGAGTTAATGAGTGACACAAATATCACCAAACATTCCAGACAAAAAGAGACTCAATTAGACCGACTATAGTTAAGATATTTGATGATATTTTTGAAAAATGAAAAGTATTTGGGAGCAAATAATGTTGGAGAGGAGGTAGCCATTGGCTAGATTACAGAAAGACATGAAACAAGACTGCGTGACTCATCAATACTTAGATAACTTGTTCAAATTTTGTGACCTCAGAATCTCTTTGAATTTCATGCTTGTTACCTGTGAAATCAACTAAAATTATGTATATACTGTTATAAGTCAAGAATGAAAATGTGACGTGACATCTGGGATCCTGGTTATATTTTGTTCTTTCATTTAGGTTATAGTTACATGGATATGCTCACTTGGTGTACACTTAATAATTTATGCACTTGGCTGTATGTATGTTAAACTTTAATAAAAAGTTTAAAAATATGTAGCTATTTAGCAATGCTCTTATAAAAACTAAATAAGGTAAAATGTATTTTTATAGAGTATCAAGCAAAGTATTGGTAACTATCAATACATGTCTCTTACCCTCTTCTCTTTTCTACCCTAGCAAACGTAGAGATTTCAAAATCTTTCATCTAATTTACCTTTGTTTTGAAAGCAAAGATCCTTATGATTTTGATTAAATTTAGTTTTAAATCCTAGCTCTAAAAATCACTTCTCTCTCTATGTCCCTCAGATACCTAGTGTTTCCCCCAGATAATCAGCAAACCCCCAGGCAGCAGAACATAGTGGCCCAGACCTGACTAATGGTCACATGGCTTGGACTTCTGGCAGGATAAAGATAATATCTTGACTTAAGTTATGTTTCAGCTCCTGAGCCCTAAGGTGGGACAACTCTCTGACTACTTTCCCATGAGACCAGGCAGAAGATGCCAGAGGAAGACCTCAGAACTGTCCTTAAGACCTGAAGAAATTATTTATTACCCTTACCTCACTTCTGACCAATCAGCTCCAGCACCACCCTGAACCTGGCAACCCAGAGTGCCTTGTGATTTTGTTTTATATAACCTGTAGCCTACTCATTATCAAGAAGTTCAAGTTTTTTGAGAATTAGCATCCCTTTCTTCGGGATGGCCTCATTCATCATAAAATAATCTGTCTTTCTTCACTGCAATTCTCAGTGTTTGGTGTTTGGGTCTGCTAGCACCGGGTGAACTAACTTTTTCTGTTTTATTGCAGCTTTCAAAAGAGCTGAATATAAAGTAAACAAAACATTTTTTAGAAAAGCAGAAAATATATTGATGATGTGTTCAATAATAATGAAAAGTAAAATCTACCAACAACCACCAACCTACCCGCACCCTTATCAAAACATTCAGCTCTCCTCTTCCTTCCCTCCAACACGTCTCCTTTCTTTTCTTCTGTGAATAGTTTCAGTTCATTTCTCAGGGACATTTATTTAGCTTTCTCATCTTTCTCCAGTTTTTTTTCTTATACATTATTAGTAAGTTACAAATAGAAGACAAGAGTAACAGAACACCACAGAATTCTTCAAAGCAATGAAGATTGGGGGGGAAATTGTGCATATTTAGAAGTTAATAGTGTCACTTTTGAATTTTTCTATTGCTTTATGTAGTCAATTCCTCAATATTTCTGAACATCTAATACAGTATTTTTTCTAGCTATTGTAATAAGACTCTGTGCTTGTTTATATCTTGATACTTGTATCAATTCAGTGAAATTTACAAGTAGAAAGGGAAATAAACATGATGATGTGACATCCCAAAGGAGAAGCACTATTTTTCTAATATATATTTTAAAGATTTTTTTATACAGATGTTTTTATATAGTACATTATAATGCTTTATTTTTCAGATTTTGAAATCAGTTACACTGACTTTTCAAAAATGGAGATTTTTTTTTCTTTATCACTTGTAATCATTCATTAACATAAGGATTGTTTGCTCTCGCAATACAAAATACTCCTAAAACAACATCTGGGCTGCCCCTTGTATACATTTTTAACTTTATTTCACAGATATTGCTATATTTATTGTTCTCCCTCTCCTTTTGAAATAATTATTGATAATTTTTGTTTTCCTATGTCATCTAGGAGAAATTATTATCTTGTATTGTTTTATATATTTTTTAATCTCTTCATTCTAATTTTTCTTCCTTTCCTTCCTTCCTTCCTTCTTTCTAAACTTCTTCCTTCCTTCCTTCCTTCTTTCCTTCCTTTCCTCCTTCCCTTTTAGTTTTTTTTGCTGGTTTTAGTTTGGCTACCTCTTGATATGATTTGTTTGCTCTGTTCATTTTGAACACCCTTATCAGAGGTGTAAGACTGGAGTTATGCAATCACAACTATAGAATGCCTTTGGTTTGCCTGAACTTTTTTTGTCTCAGAACCTTTCCTCACTTGCAAACACCTTCACCTTAAGAAATCAACCAATCCCTAAAGACTCTCCTTCTCATGTTATTTTACTTGAGGAAATTCTTTTAGTTCAACACATAAGCAAGAAAAAAGCTATATACTCACTTCCCCTGACATGACACCATTTCAAAATTGTTTTAGTATTGTTTTTCATGCTATGGGGAGTCAATTAGCCTCTGTTTTATTGTAACATAACAAGAAACTTTACTCAAGGAAGGAGATTTTTACAATTGGGAAGATGCATTGAGAGTCAGCAATAAATCTTAATGACATGAACTAGGTAGGAACTTTTAACCAACAGCTTCTAGGAATATCTCCTGAGGCTTTTTTCATCTCTTCTGTTTGACAATCTTGACCTAAGCTGCATATGATTTTCAATTGCATTAAACTTCTACAATCATAAGTTATATTTGTCCAAGAAAAATTAGAACTCACCTGTCAGAGTAGTTAATATTGTCATCAGAATTGTCTGCAGAAAAATTCTTCATTACGTTGTGTTCTTCATGTGATCTCATATTTGTCTCATCTTGTTTTGTCAAAAATGTTTGCTTAAGAAAGGAAAAAGATATTTTTTAAAATATAAAGATTTAAAGATTATCACACTAATTAATTTGCCAAAGTTTTGTTTCTCTTAACCTTTTCTTTATCTCATAATACCAAACTACAAATTTCCAATCTTCTTTTTCTCCCAGACTCCCTATTCTAGTCCTTAACTATTCTCCTCTGGTTATTTCCCTAAATCACTGTTTTCTTTAAAACTGGATAGCTAAAGAAAAGAATATTAACCATGGCAGGCAGATTATAAGATACATTCTTGTTCTGTGCTACAGGCAATTTGTAAGATCTATCTGAATCCTTATAGGAGAGGCATACATGTAGTGATAAATTCTATTGAGAATCTAAAAAATTCCAATTTACCTGACTAATATCAATTAATACCATGAAAGCAGGTCCTTTTGTTTCTAAAGACTGGATTTGAAAAATGAATAAATGACCTGGAAAATACAACAACCTAAATAGGAACTAAAGAAAGAACAGGATGTAGAAAAATCTTTGCTGATGATTATATATGTTAAGATTTCAATGAAGATGACTGACCGGACCTATAAACAAAAAATAATGTATTTATTGGATATTTTAGCAATGAATTTTTTAATACTTATAGACAACATTATGAAGTATATACATGAACATATGGAAATTGAGGAAATTATCATGCTGGTTTTGCCATAATAAGTCTCCATTCACCCTTAGGATATCGTCACTATAGGAGGCTAACACATCCCAGATGGCAGAACTGATTGCCTTCATTAGAGCTGGTCACTTGGCCAAAGACAAAGGAACTTATAAAATACGAAAAAAAAAAAATTGACAATTTTAGAGCCAGTTAGGCAATTAAAACAATTAAGAATTTAAAAAAAAAAAGTAAAAGTGAGCATTTACCCATTATTAGGGACTCACTGGAAAGACCAAAGCAGGCAACTCCTAAACGAAATTCTCTCTCCAGGCTTAGATCCTTGTCTTCCCAAGTCTCTTCTTCCTGAAAGTTACACTCCAATAGATTGGAAGCATGAAGCTGAGGAAACAATCAGTGATAGATTAAGTTTTCTTTTTTGGAGTAAAAGTTCGTGACTGATGGGCCAAGACCTCAGAGGCATGCCTACTTGTAACAGTGGAAGGGTAAAGCAGGACCCCCTGAGAAAAGAGAGAGCCTCAGCGCTGAGAGGAAGGATCAGGCTCTGTTATGGGAAGGTCAGACTTCAGTTTTACAATAGGAAGAGGCCTCAACTTTAAGAGACATATAATATGGGGTTAAGGAAAAAACAAAGATGACTTACAACTTTTTTGTTTCATTTAAGAATCTAAGGATGCTGAGCCATATGAGGAAATCTCAGATGCCCCAGTGCAAGAGGCCTCAGAACTAGAGGAAGCTTCGGAGTTGAAGCACAAGGGTTCGGAGGTCGACAGGTAGACACCATTATCTGTCTGAGAAAAAGAAGCCTAACTTCAAAATCATGAAACTGTGCTACGTCAACAGATTCCCAAGTGGCTAGCAAAACCCAGACGCAACAGGCAGCAGCCAGGCCCCAAGCACAAGGAACTGTGTTCTTTCTCCTACTTCCCGTTTGGCCCTTCCCTCACAGTCACTGGTATCAGCTGTGATATACATAAAGACCATCCAAGTACAGATTTGGGTTTATATACATGCCAAACTTTTAAGAAAAAAAAAATGAGAGACACAAAATTCAGTAAATATAAGAATGAACAACTAAAGAAGCGGAGTTATTACAGGAAATGAAAAACGAGAAAATTAATATCTTCATAGAGATTCAAAAGAAGATTGCAACAACAAAAGGCAACCAACCAATGCTCTTGGATATCAAAATCTCAAAAGTTTCTCTGAATAAAAGAATGGGGAGTTCCCTGGTGGTGTAGTGTCTTGGGGCTTCGGTGTTGGCGCTGTTGGCGCTGCGGCCTGGGTTCGATTCCCAGTCAGGGAGCTACCCACATACCAAAAAGCAAAAAAAAAAAAACAAAAAAACAAAAAAGAATGGGCATAGTTGAAGAGAAAACTAACAACATATAAGATTAAATTAAAGAATTACCTTAATGCAATGCAAATGGCCAAACAGAACTAAATCAAAAGGTTTAAAATGACATAAAATAGTTTCAGAAGTTTTAATGTTTGTCTAATAAGAAAACAGAAGTGTAACTATGGAAATCAATAATATCTATATATGAAGTAATACTCTGGAATATGATAATTGGATTTGTGTTTTTGGTTTTTGTATAAAAATTTTATGCATAAAAATACATGAATGAGTTCTTATTTAATACTAGAAAATTGTATTCACAATTCCACTTCCCCCATAGAATTTTATTCTAATGTAATGTATTTTTATGCTTGAAAGTCTTATATTGATTTTCCTGTCATACTTCTCTGCAACAAACAATGTATATAAATTGAATATTTTTATTTCCTGTGACCACAAACTTCTAAGAATTAAAATGAAATTATTCTGGATTGAAAAAAAATCCAGAAAAGAGAGAGAGAGAGAGAAAGAATATATAGGAAAGCAAATCATTAAACTAATAATTTAAAAGGTTTTTTCAAAGCTATAGAAAAATTTGGATCATGGAATTTAAAGTTACTACATACTACCAAGTAAGATGGATATAAGGAACTTCTAAACACTTGCAGACAGATGTTAGTGAAATTCTGAACTTCAACAACAACAAAAAAATAATAAAATCTCCCAGAGTGAGAGGGAGAGAGAAAGAGAGAGAGAGAGAGAGGAGAGCTAAATTACAAAGGAACACAGATCATATTGATAATAAATTTTTCATTATACATAATAGATGTTAGAAGTAAATGAGGTAATATCAAAAAGTTCTGTAGAAGAAAATTATAAACCTGGACTTCTACACTCAGTCCAACTAATATAGATATTGCACAGATGGTAAAATTCGAATGGATATATTTATAACTAAATGTTAACCATAAAAACTTATGTAGAACAAGAGTTTCATACCAAAGGGGAAAGAAAAATCATGCATGTCAATGTAACTAAAGACAGAAAAGTAAGAAGAAGCAAACAATAGAAAACTACATAAAGCCCTTTACAGAATCTAAAATTGGCCTTAACATAAAAATGAATAAAATTCCCAGAAAAGATCTGGATATAAATTACAAGATAATTTCTAGAAATTCTTTTATGACTACCTGGTACTGCCAGAATATTTCAAGAGGAATTTTGCTAAGTTCTTACCTAAAATCACTCATTCAATAAAGATAACTTGGTAACCATTCTTAGCCACACTAGTGGGAAATGTTGAAAAAAATCTCTGAGACAGTCTTCACCATACCTCATCTTTCAACAATTTAATTCTGGTAGAAGTATAATATGAGGCACGGGTGACAGTAAAAAAATCAGGACCCATTTAAACACATTAAAAGATTTTTATATAATTAACTCCTGCCAGTTAATTTTCACTGTGTTAAGGTTTTTAGATGTTTTTATGGATAGAACAAAGCCTTTCTTTGTCAAAGAGCTACAATTTACAGATGCAGAATAACTATTAAATTTTATGTTTCCTACCTGGGAATACCAGACTATCCTTTTATTGATAAATGTATCCATTTTACTGAGATATCATTAAGTAGTTCCATAACACATTGCCACTTCCTCAAAAACCTCACTGCTTATGATATCACCAATATTCTGACAACAAACAAAAAAGAAACAACATTCTTAAAGTTAGTCAAACTTTCAGAAATCCATGAACTATTTTGGCCGAATTTCCTGCCCTTGACTTGAAGGGCACCAAAATCAATTCTTCTAGAGCTCATTGATTTTTCTTTTGCTACTGTAGTAACAGGCCCACCCTTGCCACCAGGAATATTATCTCTGAATTTACATAAGGCTATGTTGCAAGAATGACCAAATAATGCAAGAAACTGCAATCCTCTCAGTCTTATCATCAACAGAAATGACCATCTTTACCTATACATACCCCTAAGCAAACTTTTTAATACCTGAAACATAGAGACTTGTTTTCTGGAACAGACATCTGAGAAGTTCAATCTCTGATTGAAAGAACCTTAAAAGGTACTTTTAACAATTAAAATAACAATAAAACTCCAAAGAATTGATCCTTGGATCCATCTAAAGAGACACAAATATTACTTGGACAATGGCTATGGAAGCCTGAAACAGAGATCCATACAGAATTTGTGATGAACTGAATCCGCCTTTTGCTCGGGAATTTCTAGATGTTTCTCCACCTAATCAAGGGCACAATGATACGAAGCTGACATGTTGCACCACAAATCTTCAAAATAGGCTATCCAAATGTTTGGTGTCTCAGCTTAATATACCCTTCTTTTGCCTACACTCTAATTTTATTTTTGCAAACTTCTTTCCATTTTGCCCAATTAATATTCATAAATTGCTAATAGAATAGCACTTGTGGTATGACCTTGTTGAAGACACTTCTCTTAAACCATTGTTACATACTTCTTTATTATTTTCTTATTAAATTCTATGAAAAAAATTGTTTTATTTAAATAAATAGAACTTTGATTAGGACCCCCATCCAACAAACGCTGTCAACTAAGTTCATGGCCTTTTATGTTATTGAGTAATGACCTAATGCTTAGAGCCATAGAAGCCATCTTGCTACCGTATGAGTAAATGCAAAAAAAATTGCAGAGAAACAGATCAGTCACCTTGAAATAATTAAATTACTGAATTAACCCTTGACTCTCTATCTGTGAACTCCCTTATGTGGAGATCTTCTGTTCCACAGACTTACAGATTTCTTGGCTTCAGTTTCCTTATCTGTAAAAATGAGATAAGGAAGCATCTGTCTTAGAGAGGTATCATGAGGATAAGTAAAATACAACAGGGAAAACACTTAGAAAAATACGCATTGTATACAAAGTGCTCAATAAATGCCAGCTGTTGTTCTGTTTTTATTGTCATATGGAAACTTCTTTTATCAGTTGTTCTGTTATTTGCAGCCAGATGTACAGTAGCTGTTACAAAACACTGCATCCTTCACACATGCGTACGGTTACCTGCAGGCGGCTATGGACTGTTAGCAGTTTCATGGCATATACATTAAAGGTAGGTTAAGTCTAGCTAGTTTTTCCTTTAATAACATTTAAGATAATTTATTTCTCTAGTCTGACTAATTCATGTAAAATATTTTGCCTTATTCTTTATGTATTCAAAAGCATTGAGAAACTAAGCAACCCTCCTGCCCCCGCAAAGGAAGCAAAGTAGACCTATGAATAGGCTGGACCTCTCCCAGTCGTTCTTTTCTAATACTACTCTAAAATCGGTAATGTTGTTGCCAAGGTTTTAATCTCTATTTAGGAACGTGTGTCCGTCAAAATTTTTTGGTTATCCAATTTAATTTTTTATCATTATAAGTATTTTTGAATTGAAATAACATCTAAGTACAGGAGATTCAAGATGCTGTCTGTGTACCTGCAGATTTACCTGTAACGTTTCATACCTGTGACCAAAGAGCATTACTTTCTGCCTTCCATTAGATTGTCTGGACTTGTCTGATCCCCACACGGGCCATATAATTAGAAGCAGTGCATGCAGGCCTGGCTTTTACTTTGTTGTCAGCAAACACCCATTTTCCTTTCCAAACTTCTTTTAAAAAGACCAACAACTTCAAGGGCATTACAATGTGCTATATGCCTCCTTCGATCTTTCAGTTAGTAAAACTATAACATTTTAATTGCATAAATATAAACACTGTGGTAAACATTGGTTAAAATTTACACAATATCCTAACTTCAGATTTTTATTTTTTTAATTAATATAATAAATAACTACCTTAGAAGAAACAAATTTTATAATTTTTTTTTGAAATTAGGTTATACTCGATGTCACCATATATCTCTTTTTATCTCAAATAAAGGTTTAGTTTCTATGAGAAAAACTAAAAAGAGATGAAGCAATCGATCAAATTTTTATATTTCTTACACTGCACAGCCTTTCAAAGACAGTTTGATTGCATTGAGTGTATGGTACACATTTCTATCAGAAATACCAAATGCCAAAACCCACAAAATTTCGTTAGGACATTGTTTTCATACTTAGTTTGATGGACATTGTAAATCTCCTTTTATACCATTGAAAGTAGAACAAAAATAACAAGATATTAAATCAAATTTACTAAAAACTTATTTTAACAAAATTAAGATATGATCATTAATTTGATCTTTAAAAGTACAAGGGAAAAATAAGGAGTGAATGGGGCGAGAATATCATGAATAATCAAAAGGCACATCAGAACCCACACTTGACGGTCCAAGACAAGTAAAAGCTCAGTTACCAACACCCATATTAGGCTTAATCTTCTTGTCATTCCACCTTATCCCCCTTTTTAAATAATTCAGTGTAGTGAAACACACTCAATTTGGGATATTGGCAAATACATAGGACTTTGCCTACAATCCTTTTTGTCTTCTTCTCCTCATCAGGGCCTTTCTTAACATATAGTTTATGCCTTCTAAGGACTGAGTGTGTGTGTCCTGCCTCAAATTTATAGTTGAAGCTCTTATCACCAATGTGATAATATTTGGAGCTGGGGCCTTTGGGAAGTAAGGTTGGTGCAAACATAATTGTGGTTTTTGCATTGTTGAAATTTGCCATTTGATGTCGGAATACAATCTTAAATAAATGTGGTTATGTTATACATCATTTTAATGCACATTTTGTTTGCTCTTTTTTTTGCTAATGACATTACTTGCTGTTTATTTTGTATTTATTTTAGACTATGAATATGATGGTAGACAAAAACCAAATTTGAGTGACTTTCTTATTCAAGTTCAAAATGGGTTGTAAAGCAGCAGAGACAACTTGCAACATCAACAATGCATCTGGCCCAGGAACTGCTAACGAAGGTACAGTACAGTGGTGGTTGGTTCAAGAAGTTTTGCAAAGGAGACGAGAGCCTTGAAGATGAGGAGTGTAGTGGCCAAGCATTGTAAGTGACAACGGCCAATTGAGAGCAATTATGGAAGTGGATCCTCTTACAACTACATGAGATGTTGCCAAAGAACTCAACTTCAGCCATTCTACAGTTGTTCAGCATTTAAAGCAAACTGAAAAGGTAAAAAAGCTTAATAAGTGCCTGCCTCACGAGCTGACCAAAAATTTAAAAAATCGTCATTTTGAAGAGTCATTTTTTCTTATTCTACACAATGAACCATTTCTCAATTGGATTGTGACATGCAATGAAAAGTGGATTTATATGACAACTGGCGATGACTGGCTCAGTGGTTGAACTGAGAAGAAGCTCCAAAGCACTTCCCAAAGCCAAACTTGCACCATAAAAAGCTCATGGTCACTGTTTGGTGATCTGCTGCTGGTCTGATCCACTACAGCTTTTTGAATCCAGCGAAACTACTACACCTGAGAAGTACGCTCAGCAAATTGATGAAATGCACTGAAAACTGCAATACCTACAGCTGGCATTGGTCAACAGAAAGGGCCCACTTCATCTCTGGACCACACATCACATAACCAGGGCTTCAAAAGCTGAACGATTTGGGCTAGCTACAAAGTTCTGCCTCATCTGCCACACTCACCTGACTTTCGCCAACTGACTCCCACTTCTTCAAGCATCTCAACAACTTTTTGCAGGGAAAACACTTCCACAACCAGCAGGAAGCAGAAAATGCTTTCCAGGAGTTCATTGAATCCCAAAGTATGAATTTATATGCTACAGGAACATTGACAAAATGTGTTGATTGTAATGGTTTCTATTTTGATTAATAAAGATATGGTTGAGCCTAGTTATAATTATTTAAAATTCATAATCCAAAATTGCAATTACTTTTGCACCAACCTAGTTTAGATGAGGTCATGAGGGTGAAGTCGACATGATAGGATTGGTGCTCTTATAAAAGGAGAAGGAGACACAGGATCTATCTGCATGCCTGAACCAAGAAAAGGCCTTGTGAAGAAAATAAATCCAGAAAGAGAGTCCTCACCAAGAACCCTACCATGCTGGCACCCTAACCTTAGACTTATAGCTTTCAGAACCATAAGAAATAAATGTTGGTTGCTTAAGCCACACAGTCTATGGCATTTCATTAGCAGCATGAACTGACTAAGACAATGCTTAATGTGATGCTTCTGATCCTCAAGGTCGTGATTGCCAAGGGACCCATGCACCTGATGGAGCTTAGAGTATTTTAAATGATTAGCTTTTCATAAATAAAATGATCTTAATTGAAGGCCATTTGAAATCCTTTTTTTATAAAGATGATATTTCTGGGAATGTTAAGCAATATAAATATATCTGGAGTGACATGCTTTTATACCACAATAACTATTAATCCTTTAACTTATCAGATTCCTTAGTCATCACTTGAAAATCTGAAGAATTTTTCTGATGAAATGTATGAGAGGGAAGACGTACTTTATACCAAGTGGAGGAATGGCCACATAAATATAAGTTAAGAAGAAAAGCATTTTGATGTCCTCAGCACTTTATGGAAGTGAGCAATGTCTTATTCTATTAAGGATAATTTAAATGTCTCCCTCTTGCTTTTCCAATGATAAAAAAATTGGAGATTTATGTGAAAAGAGTGAAGAGACTTTAAAATGGTGTCCTGATTTTTTCTTTTTACTCTTTGTTCTCTTAAATCTTGGCACCAGCATCCATTAAATTTGTACTAGAAATGGCCTCCAGTGGCTAATGTACGAGGACCAACCAGAAAGTATCCAGCCATGTAATATGAAAAATTGAGCTTTTATGGCTGGATTTTTTCTAGACATCCTTTGTAGTTTCTCGGAAGCTGTGATGTCTAATATACAAAAACCAATAGCCATATGTAGTTACTTAAATTATATTAATTAAATTTAAATAAAATTAAAAAAATTGGTTCCTCGGTTGCACCAGTCACAGCTCAAGGGCTCAGTAGCCACCATATAGACAGCACAATGTAGAACACTGCCATCATCATAGAAAGTTTTATTAGGTAGTTGTGCTAGAGGTAGTTTTTAAGATATGACGATAGCCAGAAATATTTCTATATTATTTTAATTAATTTAAACCTAATTAAATAGTTAAATTAGGCTTTATTTATACAAACTAAATTCATCTATTTTTTTCTTTGGGGTGTAATAATTTAGCAGTTTAAAATTTTTAACAACTATCTTACTTAAATGAGAAAGGTTAAAACCATTCCCTTTAAGAAAGGGAATAATGTAAAGTGGCCTACTTTTAAAACTGTAAATATTTTCTAGCTAACATTTTTGATTGACTAACAGGTAGAATATATCAAGAAAAAGAAATAAAGGTAAAGGAATAAAAAAATCATTATTCACATGTAATACGTATAATATAATATTCAAAGGACTCTATAGTTGAATATCATTTTTATTAAAGAAGTTTGTGAAAAATATGAAATGAATATATCAAAATACTATTGTGTTTCTATATAAAAAAGAACAAATTGAATTTAAAATAGCTGATTTCCAATAGCATCAGATAAAATTACCTATAATAAATCTAAAGATACACAAGAATTTTATGGGAAAAAAATGTAAGACTACTGAAAATCATGAAAGATCTAAATAAATGAAGGAATATATACAATGTTTCTGGGCTGGAAGACTCAATGGTATAAAGATGGCAGTTCTCCACACATTAAACTTTAGATAAAAAGTGATCCCAATAAACAATTCCAACAATTGGTGTTTTTGTGTTTGTGTGTGTGTTTTAAGTTGACAATCAGAATTCCAATATGTTTTAGAAATGGAAAGATATATTTGACAGAAAAGTAAATCAGAGAATTTACTAGTTGCAAAACTTATAGTAAAGCTATAGTAAGATCAAATGAAATTATGAAGGAACATAAATAGAAAAACGCAATAAAGCTGAACCTAGAAACTGACTGACATTAAGTAGGAAACCAATAAGTTTATAACAATCTCCATTCTGGTCACCAAATTTTTGACATATTGTCTCTCCCACTGGCAAAATATGCTCACTCCAAATGTTTAGTCATATTAATAAACTCAAGTAGCATTATTTCTGGGTGAGATAGGTTACAACTTAAGATGCAGATATGCATCTTATTGAACCAAAAGCACATGTTATGTTCTTTCCATACACCTAATGTATATTTGTGGTTTAGGAAACACCTATCACAAAAACACAATGCCATTTAAAAAAGAGAAAAATAGAGAACATACAAATTCATTAGTCTTCACCAATTTTAAAATCTTGTTGAGCAGACAGTTAAAGGACCCCCTACCCTGAAATTAATGGGTAGAACTAGACTTTTAAGGTCTAAATTCCATATCATTTAAGGAATCCCCTAATACACTGTGTATATGTGTTGCTTTGACATAATTTTGTGTGGGATTGTCTATCAAAAAATTGTGGAGACTAAAATTCTACAGTATTTGAAATTAAACAAGTTAATCTCCTAGAGTTTAACAGATGTTGGCATAAAACATGAGACCTCTGACGCAGAGACAAAAACATTTGATTATTCTAAGAATTTGCACTAGTCAAAATATCTGCATTTGGGGGTCGGGGGTGCTGTTTCCTGAGCCCCAGTTCCCACAGTTGTGATGCAAAGAGGATCAGATGATCCTTGAACACACAGTTGATTGCATTACAGAAGAAAAACTATGAACTTAGAGCACTAGTGTCTTTTATAACAGGCAGTAACAGTTCTAATTCAGAGGAAGACATTTTTATTATGCTAGACAGTAAATATTCCAGACTTTTGCCTGAAGATATATTATTTCTATTTTCCAAAGGTAGTTATTATACAAACATCTTTACAAGAATAGTCCAAAACAAAACCAGTTAATGTCTCTGCTAGCAAGACAGACAGAGGCACAAGCAATTCATAGAGATGTCTCCTGACATGTGCATTTTCATCCTGCTCTTTTGCCACTTCTGAAGTAGGCATAGAGGAGTAAGTCCTCCAGGGAAAGTCAAACAGGGAGTTGGAAAGAATTTTTAGTTTGTTTCTTGTTTGAAAAGATTTAGATTACTAAGTATTTTTGTAAATCCCACTTAGTAAAAATGTTTTCATGTCAGATTATTGTGTCTCTGGCACTAAATGCTTCAAAATTCATTTCAGAAGTGTCAGATCTCACCTATTTGATTTTAATGTAGTTGCATGTATTATTCATTAGTTATATGCATAAATCTAGACATTTCTTTTTCTTTGGATTTAATGTGAATATTCTGAGCCTATCAGTTTGGTGGGAGAGAAATACTGTTATCAAGAAAAAAAAAAAGAAAAAATCTACTGTTAAGATTCCCTGTGTATCTCAATCCATCCAGAAATTTTATACATTGATGTTCGGATTTATTCTAGATTTGATATTTGCCATGATGC
This sequence comes from Lyroderma lyra, assembly GCA_004026885.1. Lineage (NCBI taxonomy): Eukaryota > Metazoa > Chordata > Mammalia > Chiroptera > Megadermatidae > Lyroderma > Lyroderma lyra. The sequence goes on from PVJL010009446.1 coordinate 37,187, forward strand.
TGAGCTTTAATTATTCTTCAGTGCTCATAGGCTTTTTCAATTTTATCTTTTAGTGTTTGGAGTTAATAACTTGCCAAGTCCATCTCTCCAAATCCCTGATTTCCTGTATTTCTTTCTTGCAAATGGGAGATTTTTAGTTTTTTGCTTAGAGTAACCACATTAAATGTAACCAAACAGAGGTCAATATATACATAATATGACCACTCTGTTTTCCAAACTTTGTCCTAAAACCTCTAATATATGTCTCTATCAGGTATACCACCTTTTCAAATCACAGGTAAAAATATTATGTAATATTTTGCCTCTCTATTCCATGGATTGTCATGTTTCCAACTCCCAATATTAACTTTGTTTTTCTGCTTGAAACAAATAATATATTGCAGGTTTTTTTTATTATATTAGTACCCTAGTTCTAGGTACCAGTTTATAACACATTCTGTAAAAGTTTCTATGAGAAGCAATCATCAAAATCTCAAATGTTTAAAGCAAAGATTTCTTATTCACACATCACATGTGTCTATTGAGTATAGGAGTGCTCTGCTTATAGAAATCTCTTGGTAGTATAAGCAGACAATTCAGTTACTATTTTAAATATTGATAACACTGATAAGATTAAATCGATAAGAGGAAGAAAAAGTTTGATGATGGGATAGTTCTTACACTTACAATTCAATGTTCTAACAACCCAAGAGAGACACGTTTGTTTCTTTTATAACTCATGGTTGTAACTTGTCACATATTTTACTTAATCCCTTGGTGTCAGCAAGTACAACCAGCCCCTGTATCTATATGGTAAATATTCTGAAATAACTGGTCTGCAAAATTAATTGTAACCATAATACCCGGCAGCAGTGATTCTCAACTTGAAGCAATTTTGCCTCTCAGGAGACATATAGCAATGTGTGAAAATACTTTTGGTTGTCACAGTGGGAGAGGGCATCTAATGGGAAGGATTGTGCATTGAGCATCTCGTGGGTGAAGGCCAGGGATATTGCTAAACATCTTACAATGTACAGTGCAGCTCTCACCCCAATAAAACTTATCCAGTCGAAACTATCAATAGACCTGAGCCTGTGAAATCCTACCTTAGAGAAGCTCAATTGTCTGCATTGGAATATATATTCAAGAATGTGAATAACTTCATTGTTAATAAATTGTAAACAACAAAACAAAACAACTGGACACATTTTAAATACTGGTGAATAGTTTAATGAATGAATAAATAAAAATAATCTATAAAAATAAACCAAAATTATGAAAAGTAACACAAATGATGATCACAAAATATTGAGTAAAAGAAACAAGTTACATATAAAAACAGTATGTTCTTTTTATACATAGTTTAAGAACAAGCAAAAGTAAAAGGATTATCTCATAAGTAGAAAATTAGTAATAAAAGATAAGAAATAGTTTTCATAGCAGTTGAAATGTTTCCCCTGAGTGAGGGAAAAAAGCGTGTGATACAGGAGCAGGATATGGTAGGGAGTGTTTCCAAAGTTCCAGGGAGTTCTACTTTTTCATTTTATATGTGGTTACATGGTTCTTCACTTAATAGTGGAGGAGGAGAGACAGGAACTTAAATATAATGAATGCAGTGCCTAGCTTCTTTCATATAGGGTTGGTAAGTTTTGGATTTGATTAGACTAAATGTTTAGCTAGATTTTGCTGCTGAAATATTGCTGCTTTTGCCACAGATGCCAAGGGACTATGTAAGTATGCACCGTATCCAGGACCTAAGTATAATATTTAAACAAAGAATGCATACTAAGACAGAGGCTTGGGCATGGTTTGAGATCTGCATTGCAAAGAGTTGATGATAAACAGGGAGCTTAGGAGTTAATCTGACAAAAGGAATTATGTGTCTCTTTCAAATGGTTCCCTGAATGATGAGGAGCAGTAGGTCAAGTGTGGCTGCCACAGCTCTTTTCTTCACTCCTGTAGTATATATAATCTATACAACAGCATTTGACATTTTACTAGCAGTATAGCATAGTGAAAAAATGAATTTGTCTGAGATTAGACAACATATATTGGAATATTGTTTCAGCTGCTTTCTATATCTATGACCTCAGGAAAGTGATTTATCTAAATCTTTATTTTATCTATAAAGGCTAAGAATACTAATATTTATTCATTATGGCTTAATGAGTTAATGATTAAGAAGCAAGTATTATGATGCCTGGCACAAGATAATTATTCAATAAGTAGCAGCAGCTGCCATTATTATCATTAATAGTATTATTAATATTATTAGCATTCAGAGTACCTTTTGTCATTTACTAATAAGTTCTTTGTAAAAGTCTATGAATGCTTTGATGTTTGATCTACCATACTCATATATTTTATTCCTATCTATTCTTGCTTATTTCTTTTCATCTATAGAACCTTAAATCCAAAAGAAATAAAAAGGAAATTACACTTTTGTAGGACACACTTGAGGCAATTAATTATATGAAAGTATTTTGATTCAGAAAACTCAACAGTAGAAAAACAATAACGATACCACTACTTACCTATTAGAATCGCCAAAATCCAGAACACTGACAACACCAAATACTGGGAAGGATACTGAACAATTAGAGCTCTCATTAACTGCTGGTGAGAATACAAAATGGTACTGCCACATCTGAAGACAGTTTGGAAGTTTCTTAAAACACTATTCTTGCCATACCATACTCTCTTGTATTTACCCAAAAGAGTTGAAAACTTCTATCCACACAAAACCTTTCTCACAGATGTTTATAGCAGCTTTATTCATAATTACCAAAACTTGGAAATGACCAACATGTTTTTCAGCAGGAAAATGGATGAATAAAACTGTGGTACAGCCAGACAATGGACTTACATTCCACAATAAAAATAAATGAGCTATTAAGCCATAAAGAAAAAACAGGAAGGAATCCTAAATGTGTATGACTGAGTGAAACAAGCCAATCTAAGAAGGCAATATACTGTATGATTCTAACTATATATATGAAATTCTGCTAAAGACAAAACTACAGACAGAGGATCAGAGGTTAGAGTTGAGTGAAGGATCAACTAGGAAAAAACAGAAATTTTAGGGCAGTGAAAATACTCTGTATGATACTATAATGATGAATGTCATTATACATTTTTCCAAACCCATAGAATGTGAAACACCAAGAGTGAACCCTATGGGAAACTATAGACTTTGAGTGTTAATGATATGTCAATGTAGGCCTAGCAGTCATTGCAAATGTACCACTGTGGTGTAAAATGTCAATAGCAGGTAAGAATTTGTTTATGCTGGGACAAGGGCACATTGAAACTCTCTGTACTTTCTGCTTGATTTTTCTGTGGACAGAAATACTGCTCTAGAAAACAGACGTCATTAATTTGGGGAAAAAATGTACTTTATTGAGTGGATTTGTGTTTGAAAATTGAAACTCTCTGTACTTTCTGCTTGATTTTTCTGTAGACAGAAATACTGCTCTAGAAAACAGACTTCATTAATTTGGGAAAACAATGTACTTTTGTTGAGTTGATTTGTGTTTGAAAAAAATAATTAAAAATCTAAGTCATTCGTTCCCAAGTGGTTGTACACATACCCCTGGGAGTATGTGCTGGGTCGTTCAGGCATATGCAAAAAATAATCCGTAATGGTGAAATAACAAGTAAAGTAAATAAATGCAAAATGTTAGTTATGGAATAATTAATGTTAAGTTTGAATCACCCTTAATGGAGACACTTCAAAATTAGATCACATTAGCAAATGATGACTGGTGAGGGCATGGCTATGAACTCTTCCTCAAACTTCTCTTCTACCAGTCATTACGTACATTGTAAGAAAAATACATTTGTGATGTTTCTAGAAATTCCCAAAATATAAACTGTTTGATCAGTTTAGTTAATTGACTGAGTAAAAGTAAGTGTATTGACTTTAATCATGATTTTTTTCAAGTAGTTTTTAATTTAATTTTTAACATAATTTTAGTTACTATTGTTAGTGATTTTTAAGTGGTTGCAAACAGGAACAGTTAAAAAAAAAACTTGATGTGTATTATAACCCATACCCAAGTACTTCTCAACATGTGTCTGCAGGTACGAGTACGGCCATACCAGGAGACAGTAAAAAGGAGCATTGCCTCAGTTACTACACAGAATAAAAGAAAATACTCTGAAGAGTATATTCCATGTGGGTTTTCCTCTGTAGGGACTGATGACTGTGCTAAGCCTTTGTGTGTTGCGTGTGGGGAAATACTACCCAACAGTTGCATGAAATCCTCTGTACTTAGGTGACATTTCGAAACTAAATGTTCTATGTTTAAAAACAAAGAAATGCATTGTTTTTGGCATTTAGAAAAGCATCCAACTGTTACTTCATACATAGAACATTATCAGGAATGAAAGAATGTAGTTGAGGCTTCATACCATATTGTTTATCGCATGGCTAAACATCGTAAACACCACACCATAGCTGAAGATTTGATTTCTCCTTGTATTAAGGATACAATTTTTCGTATGTTTGAGGAAGAACATGTCCACATAATCAATAGTACTTCTTTTTCAAACAATACAATGTCTCAACAAATTCAGAAAATGTCTGATGATGTTGAAACTGCAGTAGTAGATAAAATTACAAAAAGTAAATTTTTTCCATCCAGGTAGGTGGAAGTGTAGATGTTGCTGATTTATCTATTTTACTCAGAAATGAAATTGAGGAAAACCTGTTGCTTTGTTACCCATTCACAAAGTGCACAACAGGTGAAAATGTTTTCCATGCAATCAATGGTTATTCATTGAAAAAGACATTAGTTGGTCAAATTGTTGTGGTGTATACATTTATGGAGGCAAGCCTATGTCAGGTTGTTTTACGGACTATGAGGCTGAATTAAAGAAGTAGCTCCCCATGTACCATGGAGTCACTCTTGCATTCATTGACAAAGTGCTGTATCCAGGCCTCTTCCTAGTGAACTGAAAGATGTTCTTGATGAGGCTGTAAAAGTGTCAGTTTTATTAAGTCACAACCACAAAAGTCAAGGTGGCTACCTTGTGGCAAAGTACTCACATGGATGTTTGAACTTAGAACACTTTTAATTTTTTTTATATTTAGGTACTTTGGGGTTTTTTTTTTTGTATTATAAAGGAATTTTAGCATTTACTTTTTAACATAACTCATATATGGAATATAAAACTGAAAGCAACAAAGAAACAAAAACTCATAGACACAGTCAATAGCTTAGTGGTTACCATTCTCCTCCCCTCAAATACATGGTGATGGAAGGAGAACTGAATCTGGGTGGTGAGCACATAATGTAAGACATAGATGATGTAATGTATACCTGAAACCTGTGTAAGTTTTACTAAACAATGTCACCCCAGTAAATTTAATGATAAAATAATGATTATCATATTCCAGAGCATTATTTTGCATATAGATATTGCTACTGATTTCTGTAGTTACACTTTTAACTCAAAAACATAAATAAAAAAATTAAAAACATTTATATAGATACAGAATTAGTACTACCCATGTATAATGCACATCTTTATTTTTCCCTCACAAATTTGGACAAAATGATGTGCATTATACATGGCAAAGTATGGTAAAAAAGACTATTGGAGTTAGCCTCTGAGCCAAGATTTGACAGTATTTTTAACTTCTTTTATTTTTCCTCATAAAGTTTTGATGTGTTCAAAGTGTGACAATGAAACAGAAGAGGCTACATTTGATTTTGTTCTCCCCAAAAAGCAAAACATCTGGAAGTAAAAAAATACACCCCAATGTATGTTTGATCTACCTGATACATGCTGTGCCAGCCCTAACTCATTGTCTCCCATTCCAAATCTCCCCTTGTTTGCCCTGCTTTGCAATACTAAAGCTTTACCCTGTAAGGTTTCCCTTCTGCTACTGTCTCAAACTTGTCACCGTGCACTTACATTGGCAGCAAAGTACAAACATCTCAATAAGATGGCAAGTTTTGCAGCCTTAATTGTCAGATTTGGGGGATGATGGCATCTCTGATGGCTATTCTAGAGAAAGAGTTCCAAATTGGCTCTGAAGGGTGGATTAGGTGCTGGGATCAGTGCACAGCTTCCCAAGGGGAGGACTTCGAAGGTGACCATAGTGATATTTAGCAGTGAGGTATGTAGCACTTTTTCTAGGATGAGTTTGGAAATTAATTGTCTGATTTCATATACATATATTATTTTATAATTGTCTATTAATGTATCACTTTTTACTAGAACAAGAATTGGAGATTTCTTTTCTAGTAAAAATGGAGTAAGAAAAAGCTGTACTTACCTCCTCTCACAACCACATAGTAATTACGACTAAATGACAGAACAAGCATCATTGAGAATTACCTGAAATCTAGATGAAATGAAGCCTTACCATTAAGGACATACAGAGAACCACCTTTGAGACGGGTGGGAACAGCAGAAATGTGAACTTGTGCATCCCCTACCAGGTGTGACCATTAAAAAATCATGAGGAATATCTTGTCTGCGGTGTTTCTTCCCCTGGTGAAGCAAGGGGTCCCAGCTCCACACCAAGCTCCTGAACCCAGAGTTTAAGTGCCAGAGAGAGAAGTGCCCATAACTCCTGGCTGGGAAAATTAGTGGAGATTGTGGGTGAGTAAGACAAGGGCTACTGGAGACTGAAACGCTCCTCTTAAAGGGCCAACACATGGATTTACTCAATGATGGACTGACTCACTCTGAGCTCCAGTGCTGGGACAGAACAAAAGGCTCCAAGGACGTACAGGAAGGAACTGAATTGTCTGGCTTCAGGGTGAGGGCTGGAGAGATAGCTTTCTCCCAGACAGAAAAGCTGGTGGAAGACATTGTTTCTTTGTTGAGCTCTCCCCACCTCCCAGTACACAGAGACAGGCAGCCTCCATATCTGAGTCTCCACACTTGCTAACATCATGAGTGTGTTCTGCCATGTTGATTCCTTAAGATATTGCCCCACCCAACATCTGGACACACCCAGACCAGTTTAAGTGGCTTTCCATAAAAATGGCCTGTCTTAGGGCATGCTGTGAACTTTCCTAAAGTCTCTCAAAGGTTCATAATATCCAAACAAACAGTGTCTTGTTTCAGCATGTCTCATATGTCTGGCTAAGCATTCCAAAGCTTAGCACAAATCACAGTGGTCTCAGTTTGTGGCTTGGCCTCTTGAGGCACCACAAAGTCCAGTGTGGATGATGGGCATCTGCAGATTGCTTTGTGGTTCATGCCAGGTGGCCCAGGGGAGTGCACAAGCTGCTGTTGAAATTGCCCTGCATTGGGTCCCCTCCCAGAAGACCCCAAGATGAGCAAATCTAGCGGCCAGGTTTAGAGTCAGAGCATCCTCAGCCACCTCCAAGGACAACACACCCAAAAGGCAGACTGGGCAGGCACTAGAGTCCTGCTAAAGCAAAACCTGCTCTATAGGGTCAGCTCCTACACAACAGCTTCTCTACTGTAGTCACAACCAGACCTCAAAATCGATCAGCTCAATGGTCAATTTCTCCCATCAATGTGCAACAGCAACCAGAGCTAAATTATAACAACAGAAAACACACAAACACACAGAGGGCACACGTGCAGTACCTGGTTTTGGTGACCAGGGTGACTGCACCACTGAGCCCCACAGCACATGTACTACATAAGGCCATTCTACTAAGACTATAGGGCATAGCAGCCCTACCATATACATAGAACAGAAAGAGGCAGCCAAAATAGGGAGATAAAGGAACATGTTTCAAATAAAAGAACAGAACAAAGTTTCTTAGGAAAGGAACTGAACAAAATGGAGACAAGCAATCTACTAGACATCAAGTTTTTAAACACTGGTTATAAGGGTGCTCAAGAGTCTCAGGGAGAATACACACACACACACACACACACACACACACACACATATCGTATTAGAGGAGATCAACAGTAGAGTAAATAAATCAGAGGATCAAATCAGTGATTTAGAAGTTAACAGCCAATCAAAATAACAACAACAACAACAAAAAAAAAATCCAAAAAAAAATGAGACTTTTTTAAGGGGCCTCTGGGACAACATCAAGCATAACATTTGCATCATAGGAGTTTCAGAAAGTGAAGAGAGAGAGCAAAAAACTGAAAACCTATTTGAGAAAAATGACAGGAAAGTTTTTTAACCTAGTGAAGGAAATAGATATACAAGCCCAGGAAGCACAGACAGTCCCAAACAAAATTAACCTAAATAGGCCCCCACCAAGACACAGAATAATTAAAATGCCCAAAGTTGAAGACAAAAAAAGAAATTTCAAAATAGCAAGAGAAAAGCAGTTAGATAACTACCAGGGGGATCCCATTACACTGTCAACTGATTTCTTAACTGTTTAAGCCAGAAGAGATTGGCAGAGAATATTCAGTAATGAAAAGCAATGACCTAAACCAAGATCACTCTACCCAGCAAAGCTATTATTTAGAATCAAAAGACAGAGAAAGAGCTTGCCAGACAAGAAAAAGTTGAAGAAGTTCATTACTACCAAACCATTATTAAGAAATATTAGAAGAAATTTGTTAAGAAGAAAAAAACATATAAAAAATATAAGTAATAACAATGGCAAGAAGTACATATCTATCAACAATTACATTAAACGTAAATGGATTAAGTGCTCTAATCCAAAGCCATAGTGTGGCTGAATGGATGAGACTGAGACCCTTACAAGGTTTCATTTCACAGTGAAAGACACAGACTCAAAGTAAAAAAGGTGGAAGAAAGATAGTTCATAAAATTGGAAAAAAACCAAACAAACAAGCAAACAAACCAAAAAAGCTCAGGTAGCAATACTTATATCAGATGAAATAGATTTCAAAACAAAGGCTATAACAAAAGACATAAATAAATAAATAAAGTAATTTCACTTTTGAGTATTTATCCAAAGAAACCCAAAATGCTACTTTAAGGGGATGTGTCCTTTCATATGTTCACTGCAACATTGTTTACAATGGCCAAGGTGGACGCAGCCTGTATATCTGGTGTTTGATGAATGGATAAAGAACAGATCATGCATATACATGATAAAATCTTACGTGGCCATTAAAGAGAGTGGGTTTTTGCCATCTGCAATAACATAAATGGAACTGGAGGATATTGTGTTGAGTGGTGTATGTCACACAGAGAAAGACATATGCAATGTGATTTTTGTTTATACAAAGGTTGAACAATTAATTTTGTGAACTCATCCTAGTAAAAGTGCTACATACCTTATTGCTAAATATCACTACGGTCACCTTTAAAATACTCCCCTTGGGAAGCTATGCACCAATGCCAGTGCCTAGTCCACACTTCAAAGCAATGTTGGCACTCTTCTGGAATGGACATCAGAGCTGTCATTGTCCCCAAAATCTGACAATTAAGTTTACGAACTTGCCACTGTATGCTTATGTTGTAGCACTGTACAAACGACTTGGCACCTTACTGTGATATTCAGCAATGAGGTATGTCACACTTTTTCTAGGATGAGTTTACAAAATAAGTTGTCTGACCTCATATGTGAAATCTACAGAACAATATAAACAGACTCACAGATATAAAGAACGTTTTAATGGTTGCCAGATGGGAGGGGTTTTAGGGGTAATTGTAAAAGGGAATGGGATTAAGAAGTACAAATTTGTTGTTACACAGCAGTAATGAGAATGTAGAGTATAGCATAAGAAGAATGGTTGATACTATTGTAATGCCAATGTATGGTTTCAGCTGGGTACTAGAATTATAACAGTGATAGATGAGAGAGATTGGAGCAGAGTAAAAATAAAAGGTTTAAAAAGTGCAAATTGATAGTTATAAAATAGTCATGGTATTTAAAGTAAAATATAAGGAATATGGTCAATAATAAGGTAATAAGTATGTGTAGTGCCAGGTGAGTACTAGACTAGTCAGGATCACTTTTTAAGTATGAGCAGATGCGTCATCATGTTGCACATTGTTTGCGTAAGTCATCCATCATGAAATGGGCAAATGCATTGAAAGAATGTCCACAAAAACTCACTGCAGCCAAATGCAGCCTTTCACAAAAAAGGCAGCTGGTTCACAGATGCAAATGAGTTCCTAGAACACTCACCTAGCTATGAAAACTCGTACTACAAGAAACTTTCCCTCCAGATGATAATCTTTATTTTTTGGGGTCCCCTCTATGCAGTTCCTCTTCTCTTCAAAACATACATGTAAAGTTAAACAAGTTATCTATCTCCTACGTTTTAACTAAAACAAGGACAGGGCAACGACATAACAGTCGCATTTGGAAAAGAGACAAGAAGGTACATAAAAGACTGGTTTTCATAACAATTATGAAAACTTTCTGAGAAAATGTTGAAAAGTTTTCTTACTGAATGGTAGAGATAGCTCTTGATTAAACCACTATTTTGCTTCTTATGGATAGGTGCAAACAACTTATTGCTCTGCCTTTGAGACCATGCTTGTTAAATGATGTGGTCTTCTATTGCATATACATTAGCCCAAGTTGCTCACTTCTACCTGCAAACTTGCAAAAGCACTTTCTTTGATAGTAGATAGTTGTATTTTAGAACACCAGCTACAAAATAGATTGTGTGTATGTGTATGCATTACAGTTAGCTAATAAAAATATTTACTTTTCATAAATCATCAGGAAATTGCAAATAAATAAAAATCACAAAAATGTGATGGCATTCTGATTTCTCTGTTTGCCAAAAGTAGTTTATATCTGGTATTGTAGAATTTGCAGGGAAATTGTCACTCACACAGTTGATGAGAGTATAAATTGTTAACCCTTTTGGAGAGCAATTTGTCAGTACCTATAATAAAAAGTATGCATCCTCTGAATATTTGTTGGGAATTTATCTACTGGGTATACCACAAAAAAAATGTCAAGTTATTTATGTGAGTACCTTATTGTAGCATATTGCAATGGTAAAATTTTTAAATAATAAAATTTCCATTAATGTGACACTGTTTAAATATGGTATATTATATATAACACAAACCTCTGCAATTATTGAAAGAAATGATTATCAGTATTTGCTGACATGAGAGTATGGGTATGATATATTCTTAAGTGGAAAAGAAAAACAAAATGAAAACAATGTATGGTAGATAATTCCTTTCATGTATTAAAAGTATGT
>PVJL010009447.1:0-57166 GCA_004026885.1 Lyroderma lyra
ATGATATGGACTCTTTTTTCCCCTATTTTGTTTGTAGCCGCTAGTGCTAGACGGGGTGGGGGGTGGGGTTGGGGAGGTGGGGGGTGGGCGGGTGGGGGACTGCTCAGTCAGAGGTAGGGGACATGCCCAAGTCGAGTGCTGCTTATTTTGGGTTTGTGAACCATTGAGAGATTTTAGGGAAGTCTGTAGCGTGAACCAAGACAAGCCATGTGTATGCAAAAGCCACTGAAAGTGGCTTGGGTGGGCCTGAAAGTTAGGTAGGGTGGGGCGTTAGGGAACGGCCAGCGTGGGGTAAAGGGTGTTAGCCTGATTGGTAGAGACTCAGTTATGGCAGCCCCCTGAGTCGGAACCCTGGGAAGGGGCAGGGCCTAACAAAGAAATAATGGCTTTTGCCAGCTCCTCCATCCAGATAATTCGGTTCCTCCCGTCAGTGCTTGGTGCCTTTGCAGTACTGCCCCTGAGTGGGAGCTCAGAGCGAGTGAGCCCATCAGCAGTAAGTCCATGTGCAGGTCCTTGTAGGGAAACGCAGGCTGACCAGACGTACCATCTTAAATGGGACAGAAGACAACGGTGCTGTCCCGTTTCAAACAGTACGTCTGGTCAGCCTGCTGACACCTTGAATCTAGCCCAGTGAGACTAGGCTGACCACACGTACCGTTTGAAATGGGTCAGTACCGTTGTTTTCTGTCCCATCTGGCCAGCCTAGGAATGGTCACGAAGGAGCGCTAGTTCCCCAGAGCAAAATCAGTGTTTCCCCTCGGGTGAGCATAAGTTCATGTGTCGTGAGGAAGTGTGCAGCATGCTGGCTAATGAGGGTCTGCAAGCAGGAAGAGAAAGGACAGGCGGGGAACAACCTTGCAGATTCAGGCCCTTCTAGACCCCTGCCTCTGGTTCCTGGTCTGACCTTGTGCCTGGCCCACTCATCGCCTGCCATTCTGAGGAAGAATCAGGGCTGCCCTGGCCCCAGGTGGTGACCAGGAAGCACAGCTTGGTGGCCTCTGGATCTCTACATACTCTTACCGCTCGGAGTGTCGTACCCCGGCCCTCGCCCCGGGAGTTTCTCCAATAGAGCCGCACCAGTATCCAGCTGTATCCAGCTATAATTTACTAGTGAGGGTGCAGCCTAGCAACAGACCAAGTCTTGGCTAATACAAACCAGGGAGGCATGGTTGGTAGCTTTCTTTTCTCCCCTGAACATAAAATAGTTACAATTTCCTGGCTTTGGCTGAGAAATAATCATTGTTAACCATGAGTAGAGAAATGTGGTAGTGTACCTATTTCAAAAATTTATTCTCTGTTGCACCCTTACGCCAAGTTCAGTCAATACTTTCATCTACAAATGCTGTCACAGAAACAAAGCCATACTTTTCTGTCCCTTTGCCTTTCATCTGTTTATGATAACAACGTCTCAGGTTCGTGCAGCCCTTTCAATTTATAAAACCTGTTCGCCTGCAGGTGAACTTGGGCCATCTCTCTCCACTTATCTAAACACTATGAAAGGGGCATCAGGGCCTTGGCCTTTCTTTAAAGTTTCCCAGGCAATTTGAGATACCACTGATCCTGCTCGTCCTGCTCGTCACCTCGGAATCTCCCAGCCCCGCCCTGATCATAGACGTGTTAGCTGCCATCTTCTCTCCTGCATGTTTGTTTCGGCTCCTGTGCTATTTTGTAGCAGTCCATTTACTTATTTTTCTTTCACTAAACTATGTTTTTGTGGGCACAGATTCTATTTTCCTTTGTTTCTGTACTTTTAGCACCTAGCAGAGCACCTGGAATAAGACAGCTGTTTGATGAATCTCAGCTGAATGGGAAAAAATCTCACACCATCCTTTCAAGTGGCTATTATATAGGCGTTACTGTAATCATTCCTGTCTCCTCGAGTCAGAAGCCGAGATGCACAGGGTCTCACTGAACCCAGAGCTTCTGACGCCAAGGCTACTTTCCTGTCCAGAACATCATTGTTACTGTAAGTACTGATACCATTGCTCTCAATCATATGCCCTTCTGGGTTAAAAATGGTCAAAAATTGGCACTTTTATAGGCTTAATCCTAGTACTTTTGTTGTGGCCTTTATCCGAGATTTGACCTTTTATTCAAAGAGAGCAATACCCCACAGTCAAGGCAAATGGGCCGAACGCCTCAGTGGGCTTAGGTGGAGAGAGCAAACGTATCTAGGAGGCCGGTGAGCAGAAACTGAGGGCCAGTGGCTCCTCATAGCACAGACTATACACTAATGTACAGTCAGGGGATGAGCTCAGTGTAATGACTGTGTGGGCACAACCTTCTGGATCGGGGCTCTTCCCCACGAGCTCACGGAGTCATGAGTTGCAAGTCCATTGCATCCTCTCATGGAGCCATGAAGTCTCCAGTTTCTCATAGGCTCAAATCATCACACGAGGAGTTAAAGGACCTGGATTTAAGTCTCAGTTAAGCTACCACCTTGCTGTGTGAACTCACAAAGGTCTTTGATCTCTCTGAGCTTCAGTTTCTTTTCTGTGAAATGGAGAAGATAACTCCTATCTTACCAGATTATTCCAAGGTTAAAAGTATATTATCCAAAGAAGGCCTCACACACTCTAATGTAGTGTACAGTCATCTGATGATTTTATTGTGGCTCTTCCCCACGTAGACGGGAAAGGCCAGTGGGCTGACTAAACATAGCATCGAAATATAAATACTTGAATGAATAACCTAGATGTCTTTAACGATAATACATGTGCATCCTCTGTCTAAGGCAAGGTCCCCTCTGGCGGGAATGGATTGTCTAGCCAGGTCATTTTACATCTTTCCCGCAGATTAACTGCTTGTCTGAACTGCTGAAATAGGAATGATGAGCCTCTGAGGAGATGAAGGGACTTCTGATTAACTCATCTGTTTTCATCTCTTGTAATGAGAAGTTACCACTGTGCCCAGAGTGCTCTGCTTCTCCGAAGGGCTACAATTCTCCCTTTACACAGAGGGAGGTGGCCACTCAGGCCAGCAGTCTAATTGAGGAATTCACGACCTAAGGCCGAGACCACGCGTGTCCTACCCGAGGCCTGCGGCCTGCATGCGGCCCAGGAGGGCTTTGAATGCGGCCCAACACAAATTTGTAAACTTTCTTAAAACATGATGAAATTTTTTTGTGACCTTTTTTCTTTCTTTCTTTCTTTCCTTTTTTTAAAAACTCATCAACTATCATTAGTGTCAGTGTATTTCATGTGTGGCCCAAGACAATTCTTCTTCCAATGTGGCCCAGGGACGTCAAAAGATTGGACACCCCTGACCTAGAGGAAGAAATAACATTGTGAGTTAAACCATCTTAAAAATAATACATTAACAGTGCCATCTCCCTCTTTGTATATTTTGGGCATTCCTGAATTCCTGATAGTATATCTCAATGGTTCTCAAAGTGGGGACACTGGACCATTACCATCACCATCATCTGGGAACTTGCTAGAAATACAAATTCTTGTGCTCTACCCCAGGTTTATTAAGTCAGAAAATTTGGAGGTGAGGCCCAGGATTCTGTGTTTTCACAAAGTTTCTAGGTGATACTGCTGCACACCCACCTTTGAGAAGCATGCTACATCTTCACTGGACAAATTCATGTGCCTTTAAGACAGGGACAAAAATAGTAACATAGGGTATTTACAGTGAATTCTTCTTGCCCCGAGTAGCTACCAAGTGTTTGTTGATTATGCTCAGCTTTGTGTGACTTTGTTGAGTTCATAGCTATATGGGTGGAGAAAATTGGGTGAAACTATAGGAATCTAAGGTAATACATTTTAAAAAGGCAAGTTGCAGTCTTTAGTTGAAAAGAAAAGTTCTGGAAGATATCAAAGAGCCAAAAAAGACAACCAAATGAGCTGGTTCTTTCAGGAAAAGACCCCCCCCCCAAAAAAAAAATCAAACTTGATGGAACTTGCATGCTCCCAGATATTTCAGCCATTAATCCAGAGTCATTTTCATTCCTTTTCTTTTCTTCAATGGCTACGTCCAATCCACTAGGAACTGCTCTCAACTTCATCTCCAAAATATGTGGTCGACTCACTCTCTCCCCGAGCGCCAAATCAAAGGCACTATCGTTTTTCTTGGGGCCTCGTCTTGTGTCCTAATTGGATCCCCAGCTTCCGCTCCTGTCAAGTGACTTTGTGTACATTCAGAATCACCTTGAAACCTAATTCAGATTACTCACTGCCCATACGCCCAGGACTCCCTGGTGGCTGTCCTCTGCATTTGGAATAAAGGACACACTCCCACCAAGCTCTGTCAGGCTCAGCGCGGTAGGGACCCTAACCACCCGACCTCCTTTGCATCCAGCACCACCACGCTGTGCTCCAGTAGCACTTTGGGGTCCGTTTTTCAAACATTCCGGGTTCTTTCCTGCCCCCAGACATTTGCCCATGCTATTACCTCTGCTTGGCATGCTTTTGGCCCCCTTCTTCCAGAGCAAGCCCCTCCTCTGCTGTAGGTCTCAGTTTAACTGGTGGCTCTTCAGCAGGCCCTTTATTGGGCAATCTGTCTCAAGTGAGTTTCCCCAAACTCAGTGCTTGACTCCTCGGTTTTATGCATCGTTTCTATCACAGTTTGCAACTCTTCTTTTTTTCTTTTGCTTCCCTCACTAGAATGTGAGCTCCTCATAGATTAGGGTATTGCATCTTACTCCGTTTTATTTCTGCCCTCAGAGCCATGAGGGACACATAGCGATTGCTCAGTTAATGTTGGTTGAATCAATGAACTGAAGCATCTCTTATGCTGTGTGGTACTTTAGACAGATAGATGAGTATTTAGAAAGTTTTACTTTGTGATCTGTAGTATAATGCAGCAGAATTATATTATACTTGCTCGTCAAGAAACCTGGGTAAAGAATTACTGGTTTTCCGTGAGGTGGGCTATAAATATGTGTGGTGTGGTATGGGAGTACCAGTTCACACTGACTTGTGAGAGCAGATTTGAGCCTCTCTTCTTAATTCTGTGGTCTCATAGTTATAGTTTATAATCTGTAATGGTGGGAGCATTCACACCATGGCAACAGACAAAAACTTAAAATCAGAGATTTTTTTTTCTAATAAAACTAGTTGTGATTACCAGAAACAGACCCACAGATGAGATTTTGTTAGGAAGTGATTTGTTTGGAATCAACCAGTGACAGGGGGATCGCAGGGGAGTGAGGAGATCAGACCACCAGCAAGGGTAGAAGACCCAATGGGAATGTGACATCAAATAAAGGCCCGTGGAGCTTTACTTTGGCTCAAGCCCACTGAGGAGCTCTGCAAACAGAGTTGTCTGATGAGGGACGAAGAGAGTATTTGTACTCTCACCTGCTAGTCATCGGTTAAGGACTGCCCCTTGGGGAAACATACATTCATAGGCATTTTCTCTTTCTGTGTGCAGAGGTGAACAAGTTCTGGTAGTGTGAGGACAGAGCTGTGACAACCAGGCACCTGCTCATGCCGGCTGTAGGAGTAAGAGAACCCCCAAGTGGTCAAGGAAACCCAGGCTCACATGTGCTCGCCCACAGCCCTGCCAATTTTTAACACATGTCTGATTGCCCAGCAATGTGGGGGGCTGGGGGACCTGTAAGCCTGGGGCTGGGCCTGAGATGCCTTTTGTCTACCAGACGCCCCAGGGGTGGCACGGAGGCCACTCTTAAATCACACTTTGAGGAGCAAAGTGCCACATCATGCTTTAAATGATTTTGTACAGGAATATCAAGTTTTATTTGGCTTATTCAAGTTAGTTTTTATGGAAACATGGGTTACATAAGAGTTTCAAATAGCACCGTGTCCCTAAGAGACACCATTGAATCCCACCGTTGAATTTCCCGCATTTTATCGATGAGGTCAAACATTCGGGTTTGAAAAGGAGGTTTCTGATCCCACCCCCGCCCCCACGCCCACCACCCAGAGGATAAACCAAGACCATGTAAGTGCCTAACATTTTTGGAACATGTCATCTTACTAGTAACCAAATGTATTGTCCAGCTACCAAACAATGTTTGTTTGTTTTCTCCCGTGTATCTTTTGGCTTCAAGTTCATTCCTCCATTCGAGAAGCATTTAATGATACTTTGTTCTTTGCAAGTCATTATGGACTGTTTTGCTGGGGACACAAACATGAAGTGGGTTAAAAAAAAAAGCATGTCTCTTGCCCTCTGTGGCATTGGAATCCAGAGTGTTGTCTTCAGAAATGAGGGGAAACTGGTTTCAAACTGATCAACCATTTGCAGAGTTTAACTTTGTGGGTGTTTAATGGGTGACACGGCTTGGATTACCCCTGAGTGGCATTGGTCTTGTACAACCAACTTAAAGATGTGAAGTTGCTGCCTGTGATACACACTCAACAAAGAAATAAAGTAGAAGATTATTTTGAAGCCTCATCATTGGAAATGTGAGGGCATAAAGGCTTTTTTCATGCCAACTATATTCCTTATTTTTATATTCCTCAATGAATGCTAATAAGACACACCAGCGCAGAGCGCCTCAGGCACAAATAAACATTATGCACTTGCAGTAATTAATTTATGGCAAAGTGTAGTCAGTAGGGTAAAGTGAATTTGTGAAATTCTCAGAGAACTCGACAGCTTCTTATTGAAGCAGAAATAAAATGTAGTCAGTAAATGGTAAAATGCTGAAGAAAGTGTTTAGTTGTCACCACAAGGGTTATATTAAGTAATTGGGGCTACTTTGCTTTTCTACTCAACCCAAAGGTTATGCATCCATATTATTGCACCATGAATGCAGTATTTTCTAAACCTAGTAAATAAAGAATTGAGCACCGGAAATTTCATGAACGTCTTATTTGATAATACCTTTCCTCTAAGAGTATGCAGATAAGCTTCTAGATATGTTAACCATTATATGGTCTGCACGGAGCCTCCAACTCAAGTATTTGGGTTCAAATAATATTGAGGCAGCAGCAATTCAGAAAAAGCTCATTTCACAGATGTCCAAATGGTCTACCGGGTAGACATTGTTAGCATGATGCTGCTGAGTAGTTTCAGATTCCCCTGCCCCTGGCTGTGTGATTTTGTTGGCAGTGATCTCACTCTTTTAATTTGGATCCCCCAGAAGCAGAGCCTGAAGTGAGGAATCTTGTGCAAATAAGTAGTTCATTGGGGAGTGCACTTGAAAGAGAGAAAGGAAGGGAAAAAAAGATGGGCAAAAATATGATTTCAGGAATGTAAATCATACTACAGAGTTGGCTAGCTTTGTGGCCAGGGACCTAGGCTTTTGTACCCCCATGCCAGTTAATCAGGGAGTGACTGCGTGTGGGGAGAGGTGTACTGCCTTCCAGGGACGGTCACTGCATCTGGCTTTGAAGATCTGGAGAAGGGGGCATCTGAGATCCAAATCACACAGTGGCTGGGGGATGGTGCATTAGCTTAATAAAGGCAATCTGGGCGGGGCCCCTAGGAAATGAGGAAAGGAGGAAAAAATGAAAGTTGGTTTATGAGCTAAGTGCTGTGATAAAAATAGCAAAGATAATGACTTTGCAATGATTAGCAAGTCTTGGCTCTAAGAGCATTTTGTTTCCTGGTATTATTACTAAGCAAGTTAAAAGTTAGTATAGTAATGATCTCACACTTCTCAGGCAAGATCTTAGCATAAAACACGTCAACAGAAAGTAAGGTGGTTGTCATGACATTGGGGGAAATTGAGCAGAGAAGAATGGGCCAGTGCACTGGATGACAAACTCAGGGGGGATCATTGTCATAAACAGTTGATGCATCCTTGGTCATGAGGTGGTACCACTGCGGTGAACGTGGCACTTCCTGTCTCCACATAAGTCTTCTGCAAACCCCAGCTGACTCCTCTGTGCCCCTCAGACATTACCCAGGTGGTGGCCCAAGCATTCACAGCCCTGGGTGACCGACACTGGAATTGGTCATCAGCCACAGCCCTCCTGAAGGAGAACCTGGGTGGTGCGAATACCCTGCCTGGGCGCATGGGTGCCAGCTGACGGGAAACAAGGATTGATGACACTGTTTTCTTTGTCCCCTATCTTATCCTTACATAGGCATTTTTTCCCCCTCAAAATTTTACGGGGTTACAGGTACCTGTGTGATCAGTCTCTGGGTACAGATCAGAGGAACCTGGGATTCTAGTGAGCTTTAGGGGCATCTGGGATGCTAACGTGAGGCTTTGCAGAGACTGGTCATTTCCTCCTTCCCTGTCTTCATTTTCCACCTCTCCTTTTTCTTCTTTTCCTTTCTCCTATTTCCTTCCTTCCTCCTTCATTTTGGAAAATGACCTTTTCTACAATCACTCTGGCTTCCTTCTTTCTCTTCTCTTCCCTGTTTCCCACTTCTACCCCTTTGACTTTTCTCCTCCCCGTTTCCTATGTCCAGTTCTCCACGGACGGCCTCACACCCCCCCTCCCCTGCTCTCCCTTCCTCTGCGCCGTCCTCATCACCCTTCCGTCTGCTTGTCCCTCTCCCTCTCACTTTACATCTGTCCCTCCTCATCTCCCTCCTTCCCTCTCACCTTCGTTTGTGGCTTCCCAGCTCCTTAGGAAGCCTGCCATATTTAAGCTGGCTTTCCGGCTCCAGTCCGGCCCAGAGGTCCTCTCCAGGACTGGGCCGGCCGTAGTTCACTCAGGGAAGGTGACACAACGAAATGTTCTCCATGCCGATGTTTAGTAATCCAGGGGAAGGCACCAAAAACGTGAGGGACAGGTAATTCGGCAGGCCTCTCGATTTGCTTCCCAACTTAACGCAGGCTCGGCTCTGCTGGCCCCTGGCCTGCCAATGCTCTCGTGTTTTGGACGAGCAGCTCTACCAGATTTAAGGATTCTTGTTCAGGTTCTACAAGTCTCAGTTCATGGCATTCTTTGCAGAATGCAAATAATGCTGATGTAAGTTCACCATTCCCACCAGCCAGCTTTGAGCAAGATCTGTCTCGACTGACTCACTCTCATTACACATCCCATCTGTCTCTGAGGCTCCGTTGGCAGTCGAAGAGCTTGATGCGTTATGCGCCTCAGAATATTAGAAAGATTGCACAAACACCAGGCCATCAAAACCATGAGACCAGAAATAATGGGAGCATCTCTTTCAAGAATTTTCTCCTCATGTCTAGTGTCAAGGAGGATAATGATATCGATTGGAGAATTTTAAATGGAAATAAAAATACTCACAGACGTAAGTGTACACTCACAATCTCATACCATTCTAAGGACTGACTATCAGTTTGGTCGAAAAGAATGAAAGTATTAAATATCTTTTGGCAAGAATCTTCCAGAATGATTAACTATCTGATTCAACAAAAGCCTATAAATTGCTAAGGATATTTCCAAAGAGATGCAGTTTATGTATAAACAGATGAAAGTAGAGGATATTATATCTTTTACAGGTGGTTTAATGATATCCAGAGAGTGATATATTAGCCATAAAAAGGAGTATATATGGAAAGAATTCATGAGAATCATATCCTTATATTATTGATTTGCTAAGTTGACTAATGAGTAGCGTAGTGATTTTACACAAAAATGGTAGTTGGTTATCTTGGGAAAGCATAACGCCATGTCCCACCTGACTCAGTGGATCATTCTAATTATTAGAAAGATCCAAATGAATTAATTCACAGAAGGCTCTTATCACCAGCAGGCATGAAAGCGTTAACTCAGTCTGTGGAACACAGGGCAACTTAGTGGTGCAGGGCATGAAGAGCCTCAGAAACCTGACGACAGGGTTGCTAACGCCAAGGAGGGGTGTTTATCAAGACTTGAAAACCCCCAAACACAATCTTAAAAATCCAGCATCATTACCTTAAGTGGTTCCAAAATCTTTGTTTATTTGCTAAGTTTTATCCCCTGGGTCTGACGTTTAAGTGATGACAGTGAATCGGGGATTTCTCATAGAATTCAAGCTTAGAAAGTATGTGCTACATGGTCTCCAGCAGTGCAGGATTGTCACCGGGGCCAAACCAGTTTCGTTGTCCATCTTTCTCCTCCGGAGCCATATGCTCACACTCACCCTATTTTCTACATTTACTTTCAGAAGAGGAAGGACTAGTTTTGCACATGAGCCGTGACAACTCCCCCCAAAATTGCGCCTTTGGCCACTGAGTCCACATCTTTTCACAAGTCTCCTTCCAAATGCAGATGTCCCAGTCTGTCTCCAACTAAGTGCCCAGAATCAGGAGAAAACATCTGATTGGCTCCCTTTGGCCACCTGACTAGCTCTGGCCCAATCAGCTATGACCAAGAGGTAGAGTCACAGTGCACTGACAGCTCTGTTCATTTATTTGGCGGAGGGGAGAGTAGTTATCAGAAAACGTGGAAGTGGCTGGAAACATCAAAATATGTATGTCTGCCACATCATTATAATATTCCAAAAGTTGGGATGAAGAACAGCACCAGAGCGCTGATCCTGGGATGGAATTGTAAGAGCTGAATGTACCTGCAATCATATCCTAATTGAAAACTAATGTCAAGAGCCTCAACCTTTCCATAAATATAGGAGAGTTTATGCAAATTTTAACTTAGAGCAATTTAATACATCTTTAAGTTAATGTCCCCAAAGGCAAAACAAATCTGTATTTGACATTGAAACCACCAGTTTCAAGTAAAAAAAAAAATCTATAGGATGGCTTTTAACTGTATGTATGTTACTGCTTCACCGAATTAAATATGTATTTTAATCATATTAAAGAATGAACACTATTCCCCTTATTTGATTCTCCTTTCAATAGAAGAGTTCTTATTTCTTTCACTGTAGAAGTCACATTATCTTCTCCCTTGCTAGCTCTCCTCTTCCCCCTTGAAGGAAATGTGTCAAATTCGTTACATTTCAGGTTAACTTCTTGCTGTGCCAATAACTTCTTAAATTACAAAAGTGACCTGCAGTAAAACCCTGAGATATGAGTTTTGTAAATAAAATCTATACCCCTGTCATTAGTGCCACTCACTCAAGTGCACAAACCTATAACTCTTCCTTCTCCAACCAAAATCAATCCGTCACCAAGTCCTGCCCATTTCTCTTTCTCGATGTCTATCAACTCCATCTCTTTCAATATGTTTTTCCTTCCATCTCTTGTGTACAGTACGGCTCCAGGGGTAGTCCCAGGCACAGCTTTGCCTTTTCTGTCCTTTCTGCTACAAGGACTGTGCATGGTTCACCTATGTTTTCAGGACGAAGTCCGCTCTCACCACCCTCCTATTCTGGAATCCTCTACCCAAAGATGACATAAAGTTGGAAAAGGAGAGGCAAAGTCTGGTGTGGAGTTATGTGGCTTTTTCAGGTAACGAAGCTGAAATTCCCTCAGCCAAATGAGAAGTCCACTGTAATGGGTTGCATTGCAGTCTTTGGAGTCTTTCCTTCTTTATCAACATATGGTCCTTGGAGTGACTGCGGAGACCCCCAGTAGCGTGTGCGTGAGGCTGCGCGCTGCCTCGCCTCCTGAGCCGGAGCGCACCACGTTGCTCTGTGAGGGGGTGAAGCAGAGGCCGGGGCGCCAGCTTTTATTAAAAGCTTTTCTGCTGTTCCTCTTAAAAACCCCCAGTTCTGTAATAAATGTTGGTTTCCATTTGCTCATAAAGGTATTTTATGGAGGGGGCCTTCGCAGTTATTTCAGTGTTTTTCCGACTTTAAAGAAAATGAATTTTGATATCTTGGTTTGTTCTTATACTATAATCCTGTGTGTACATTTAAAATTTCGTTTGTTTTTTTTGAAGAAAGGGAAGGTAAACATACAGAGACAAAGTGGCATGTAGTAGAAAGGAACTGGAGTCATTGATCGCCCCTGGGCTCTGGCTGGCGGTGGGGACTGTGTGTGTGTGCCCGGAGGCACCGCCCCCAGCGGGTCCCCAACCCTCTCAGTTGGGGTGTGCACAATCAATCACCTTGCAAGCAGCCTGTTCCTGGAAACCCCAGTCCTCTTGCTTTCTTGACTTCCTCATTTACAACTCTCAGAGAGTTGATAGTGTCTCCTCTGGATCCACTCAACAGAATCCTACGTTGAGGACCTACTATGGGCCAGGAACTCTTCTCAGAACCAGAAACAAAAGTGGAGATGGCCATGGAAGCATTGGGTTGAAGTTTGCCAACCCACCCTCAAACCCCAAATCTACTGCTTCTGTTTATTAGCTGAGTTCTTAATGAGTTGTTTAAATCTCTCAGTGCTTCTGTGAACGGAGGGAGTAGGAATGAAACACTAGCCCAGTGGGAAAGTGCCTGACGCGTGACTGCCAGTCAAAACAGGGCGCTCGGCCTGTATTTATCCTGGCATCTGTCGATTAGTGCCCGTGCCAGGTGGACACAGGTCACTGTCCAGGTGTCCCTCTAAAATAGAACAAGCATTTCCTGAGCCCCTACCCTAGACCTTACACCACACTCCATGCTAGAGATACAGCTGGGAGCAAGACGTAGGCCCCTCCTGTAAAATGCGCGCAGTCTATTGGATGCACGGAGGGAGGAGGCCTAGGACACCTGTGTGAACAATGAACCGTGGGGGCCGAGATGGGCTCCCCCCACTTTCCCTCCCCATTCTTCTCCAGCCTTACTCTGGGAGGAGGTGGCGTGTCATTAGCATAATAATCCCTGCAAGTTATCATCTGAAAGGTGATCAATTTTTCTACCACTTCTAATATGACTCATCATTAATACTCATACTATTAAAACAAGTGACAGCTAACATTTCCAGAGCATTCTTCTACATGCTTTATGTGTAATATATGACCTCATTTATCCTCATATCTACGTAGTCTCTAAGTAGGTGCTTTTATTATTGTATTTATAGTTAAGGAAGCTAAGACACAAAAGTGTTAAATAACTTGCTCAATAATTCCGGAAAGAGTTTGTCGTGTTAATGGGAGGCTCAACCACAGCCAGCCGTAGACGCCTGAGGCCAGAGGTCTAGCTGCTCTCACACACAGGGAATGAGGACATGGTGGTTCGACGAAGCCAGAAACCTGGGTGAGGGCAGGGGTGCATTCTGGGAGGGAAAGGCGGGGAGCAGAGACAAGTGGTGCCCATCTGAAGTGGGCACTGTCTGATCTGAAAAGGATTTCCACCAAAAACATAGAGAAATCCTTTGATTTGGATGCCAAGTATGTCTGAGTGTGACTGAAACTAAGAATTCCTTCTTGCTGATAGGGTCCACGTGGCTGTTGTGGCCCCTGAGTTGTACATATCATTCAGCATGGTAGGTCCCAAGATAGAGCTTTGCAGGGGCGGGAGGAGGCACAAAAGGGAATAGTCAGGTTTACTTGACTGAGGGTCTCAGAGAGGAAAGATACCTTCAAGTTTAAGCCAAGTACTGGAAGGTACATTGATATTTATTACCAGGTGACCTCCAAAAAAATATGGAGAAGGCCGTTCCCGGCAGAGCCATCAGCATGGACAATGGTGTATAAACAGCAAGTTTAACTTGGCCGAGTCACCCTGCTGGGCTGACGTGGCCGGAGAGGTTGACATAGACTGCCTTGTAAACCGTATGTGAGAACAGGATATGAGGACTATTGAGAGCATCTGAGCAGAGGAATAACCTGGTCAGGCTCGGTGTTAAAGGCTCGTTCTCGCATGGTCCAGAGGACGGCTGGGAGATGGACCCATAGTGCTTCTGCATTGCTCCCCAAGCCACTATCCACGTGGAAATGCTAAGTGGAGCTCCTGTACTCCTTTAAACATGTCTTGAGTAGATGAAAGGAAAAGAAATTTTCTAACACGTGGTTTTGTGCCTTTGAACTCAGGAAATTGACAAACTGTGTATTGCTCATGGAGCAGATGGAAGATCACTTGTAGTTTATATTTACATCTGTGAGAAATCTTACGGATTGAGCAATTTAGCAATACTTCTGTTGTGCGTGCTATAAAAATCCATCGGCCAAATGAAATTGCAATGTTGATTATGAAAACAAAATGTGCTGCTGTATTTCACCATTTTTTAATATAATTAACAGATAACAATTTGGTGCTTCTAGTGCTGAATGGAGGTCGTACTACTCACTCTAGGAGTAGCAAAGATTAATGCAAATACCAATACTATTAACATTAACACTACAAATACTAATACTACTAATAAGATGGTAGTAGCCAGCATTTATTGAGTGATCGTTGATGTTAGGTATGTTGCTAAATGCTTTACATGAGTTCTCTAATTCAATCCTTATAAAACACTAAAAGATAGGTAGATGTTATTATTATTTTTATTACACTAGTGAGGATGTGTGCACAGAGAGATATGGTGTGAGCTTACACAGCTAGTTGGAGAAGGAGCTGGGGTATGAAATTTGTCTGGCCTCAGAGTCCGAGCTTCTAATTTGATACTCAAAGAATTTAGATTCTCACTGGTGATGTGAGCCAATGAAATGGGAAAAAATAAAAATGTCACAAGACAGATACACCATGAGCATAAATGGGTTCAGGAAGTTGACCACATTTAGTTTGGGGAAAGCAGGGAAAGCTTTGGTGGGGGGCAGTTCACTTGGGAGGTGATCCCAGGAGACCTTGGCAGGGTCGTGGGCAGGTGAGGCAGGAAGGCAGCCAGTGAAACACATGTTCCACAGCAGATCACCACGGTGGACCACTGAGTAACCCCACTGAGGACCCTAAGAAATACCCTGGAACGTGTGTCAGAGTCATGCCCGCCGGGCGGTGAGGGAGCGGGGCCGTGTATACACTAGCCCCGGCCTTGGTTGACCGAGGGCTGCTTCTGGCTCCGTCACAGCTAAGCACTTCCAGCCAACCCCAGGCACGTGCCCTCCAGGCAGCGGGTACCCAGCGCTTGCCGTCAAATGAGGGTAGAAAGTAGTGGAAGGGCAACTGCTGAGGGGACAGGGACTGGGCCTCAAGAGCCTCAGTCGTAGCATTTGAACTGCACCCACCGCTAGAAGGAAAGGAAGCAGGAGGTGCAGTCTTTACTCTGGTCGGAAGTGTGCCCAGCTCAGAGTCTCAGATCCTCCCTCTGAGCAAGGACAGGAGAACTATTGGGAGGCAACGCAGTTTCTGCTGCGATGCTGCTGATGGAACGGTTCTCAGTGGGGTGTGATCCACACAAAGAACAAAGCACCAGGGACGTCTCCCTGAAAAAGTGTGAGCTGAGCTCTGAGAGAGGAGATCAGCCAGGAGGGGTGTGTGTGCACGCATGTGCGTGTATGTGGGTGCGTGTGCATGTGTGTGCATGCATGCGTGAGTGCGTGTGTGCGTGTGCATGTGCGTATGTGCATGTGCGTGCGTGAGTGTGAGTGTGTGTGTGCATGCATGCGTGAGTGCGTGTGTGCGTGTGCGTGTGTGCGTGTGCATGTGTGTGCGTGTGCATGTGTGCATGTGCGTGTGTGCGTGAGTGCGTGTGCGTGTGTGCGTGCGTGAGTGTGCCTACGTGTGCGTGTGTGTGTGTGCCTACGTGTGCGTGTGTGTGCGTGCGTGTGCATGTGAGTGTGCGTGCAGGCACATGTGTGTGCGTGCGTGCGTGCGTGTGCATGTGTGTGTACACGCGCGCGCGTGTGTGTGTGTGTGTGTGTGTGGTGAGCAGAGGTCTTGAGGCAGAGGAGAACGTGATAAAATGATAAATTGGTTAGGGTGGAGGGAGTAGGAGAAGAGCAGGAGGTTGGAGAATCCGGGGCAGGTGGGGTGCCAAGCAAGGCCAGGCTAACCGGAACTCGCCTGTGAACCTGATGCACCGAAATGCTCCCTTCCCCCCACACAAACAGCGTGTTACTTTGACCTGGCGGACAGTCAGCGTTATCTGCAGATCATGAGGGGGTGAATGTTGTCACAAAAACTTCAGGTGCTGGAGCAGGTGCTGCGGGGGAGGTACCTGGGTGCAGTCTGCCACTCAGTGCCTGTGAAACCGTGCCAAGGGAAGGGCTGTGTTCTTTAGGGTACAGTCGTTATAACTATGCCTCAAATGGACTCAATACCAAGGGAAGTTACGGCCCAGGGAGAAGGCTGATCGGCTCCCGTGGTGAGGCATTTGGTGAGTTCGCTGCTATCCTCTTGTTTCTTTCCTTCCCTGCTGTGACTGTTTTCAGCGTGGCTCTCTTCGTGGTCATCCATGCCCGCAGTGGCTGGAGCGAGCTCCTGCTTTGTTCTCGCGGGAGTGAGATAATCCATCTCTAACTATAGTCCAAATGTTCTTCTTTTCAGTTTTATTAGACTGACTTACATATTGAGTGACCACTGGTGATTAGGAGAATTTCTGGATCCGATTGGTTGAAGCTTGACGTCCAATCGCCAGCAAGGAGAATGACACGAGTACTACCATTGGCTTAGGCTAATCAAGAGTCACTTGTCACAGGAGTGGAGTGGGTACTGAATAAATGAATGATTGTGAAAGGAAGAAGAAAAATGGTGCTAGGTGGGTCACCCAAAATATCTATCCCGCTACTACACAGGTTCTTCCAAGTGGCCACAGACAATGCAGGACTAAGAGCCAATACGCTTCAAAGCACAGTTTCCTTGAAAGTACTCACCTGAGGCAGCACGGCCTGCAGCTAAAAGCCTGGGCTCTGCACCTGAACCCCGGAGTCCAAATCCAGACCACTTACATTCTTGGTTATTATTATCTGTATAATGGAGACCCTAATAATCATCTCTACCACAAAGAGTTGTGCAGATGCTGAAATTAGGTGGGATTTGCAGAAACCCTAGGCTCATGGTTAAGAAACCACTAAATTTAAGCTAATAGTATTACCTGTTTGCTTAGTACACAGCGTTTTTCTGCCAGTTATGCTAACACAGAATAAGAACGTGTGATGTGATTGGGAATTTCTGACTTTTAAAACATCTTTGGGAATTGGTAAAACGGATGTGCATTTTAAATGACTTCTTCAAAGGGTCCAGTTTAGAAATCTGGGCTTTTGAATGCAGTGAAGGCATTAAAAAGAGCTTTTCTGGTATGAAAGCACAACTGGGATGTGAGCATTTCCGTGTACAGACATTACTGAGCCCCTGCGAGGAACAGATGGACTTAAATATGAATGAATGAAGTGATAACCTAGGTATAATTAGTGGAAAGGGATAATGGCACTGTTATGAGACTGGGGATATGTAGAATTAGAGAAGGCTCCAAACACCCATCGTTCATCGCCCCCAAATCGTTACGGCGGGTTGGGGTGACGGAGCTAGGAGAACTCGCTCCGGGAGGATGACTCCATTGCTTGTGCCTAAGCACATCCAGCCATTCTGTGGTCTCGAAAAATCTCCCTCGTGAGAGAGGGAGAAGATGATTTTCTAGGCAGCTAAGCCCACGTAGCCACTAAGATGGAGACGGAATCAGCAGACTCGTTCTTCACATTCCTGCTCACACTCACCTGTAATAAATCACGTGAAGCTGCAGAACGTCTGCGTTTATCACCCAAACAGGCCTTTCCTCCTAAGGGCCATCCTTCCGCCTTTAAATACCAGAGAAATAGGTTATTTGCCTGGAGTTCAGGCAAAGGCAGTAGTTGCTTATAAATAGTTATCAAAAAGCCAAAAACAACAACAAAACAAACCAAAACCACTACCACGCCGGTGCGGGCCCCCGGCATCTCCCCTCGGGACTGCTGGGCGGTGACAGATTGCCCGCGCCGGGGACGGACAGGGAAGACCGCCCTCCCGTCTCTTCTGGTCCGTGCTCCCAGTGAAAGCACACTGTTCTCGCGCCAACGTCGTGAGGAAAGCCACATGGAGGGGACGCCCGATTCCTCTTTTCTTGCATAACTTCCATTGAAAATTGGAAGCAGATGTGTCAAGCACCTCAGAGGCCCTTGAACTACAGTGCCTTAGCCCCAAAGGGAAAACTCTAAGAGTGGTAAATATTCTTTGTGCTGAGGCATGACCTTTCATCTGCAAACTGAAACGATTTTGTGTGCAGGAGTGTCATTGTCATTCCCCCATCCGAGGGCCATGGTAACCTCAGACACTCAGGATAAAAGAAGTCCCTCTTGTCATTTGGAGTCTTCAGGGCCTCAATGGCTCCTTTGTTGCAACTAGCAAAGGGAAAGAATTTTTGAACTGGAATGTGAGAGTGACATCCTTGCACATGGTGGTGTTTGCTCAAGGCTCGGCTTCTCGAACTCAGGTGCATTTGGGTCCCCGACCTTTGGCTCCCCGCAGGTCGGATGCGGTGTGCCTGGTTCATGCACGAAACCTCAGGGTACAGCTCGGTCTGTTTTAGTGGAAGGTTTGTTCTCCTCAAGGGTTAGTATGTCATTTGGCTGCAAGTCACGAAAACAGCGGCTTACACAAATGGGACTAAGATTGGCTCACA
This sequence comes from Lyroderma lyra, assembly GCA_004026885.1. NCBI lineage: Eukaryota > Metazoa > Chordata > Mammalia > Chiroptera > Megadermatidae > Lyroderma > Lyroderma lyra. The sequence goes on from PVJL010009447.1 coordinate 18,176, forward strand.
TAACTAAGTCTCCAGCATTAGAAAGTTGGTGTTTGAAGGGGGTAGCGATTCATCCTCAGCAGCCACCTTTCGGCCACCCTTTGCTTAGCAACCCTCCGTTTTTCAGGGACCAAGGCTGTGTGTGTACAGGGTGGAAAGAAGGCAGCAGGTGACAGGCCAGTGTCAGTGGCCTCTAGATCCCTTTTAAGGTATTCCCTCTAAAGATGCCACTTCACCCTCGGTTGCCAGGCTATAACCACATCTCATCTCTGCTTGTGGGGACCCTCAGAAATCGGAAGTGCTTTGAGTGGCTCAGACTGGGCGTTAGCCTGCATGCCGGCCTATTGCATTCATCTTGAACAGAATTCTAGTTCTGCTAACAAGGAGAAGATAACTATTTGTTACTAAATTAACGAGGTTAATTAACCGCCGTAAATAATTGAGAATATTTGTAAAATACTAAGACAAACAGGGATACATTACATGACAATATACAAACTTTGCATTAAATCTGAAGACGACGGTTGAAGAAATCGTACGTTTTCTGCCCGCACGGCAAGCCTCCTTCCACCCCTGCCCTCGTCGGTCCCCTTCCCACGTAGTCACAGGGACCCTTTGAAAGGTACTGTCTTGTTGCTCTCTTGCTTAAAACACATCCATGCCATCCCGGCGGTGTTGGGGTACAGTCTAGGTTACTCGGAATACAGAACTTCCCCATCTTACCCACTTTGTGGACTGTTTTACCCCTGCACTGCCTAGCATATTGTCGGATACCTCCTAGGCATTTCCCAAATACCTTGATTTTTGGTTTGTCCCTAGTTACTTGGAGTCTGTTGAAATACTCCCAACTCACGTGTTGACAGCATATTAATTACCCCCGGGGAAGCTCTACATTTAAGAAAGCGTTTACTTTCCACATGTGACCCTGGTGCCTGGTCCATCAGGAAGATTGACCAGGAGATGAGAGTTGTATCACAGCTACCTTTTTCCGCCCATGATGCCCATTACCTCACATTTAAGGATTTGCTGCTCTTCGTTTTGTTTTCCTTCGAGTGTACGAATAGGAGTGTGAGGCCTGGAATGCCGAGTAAGCTGACTTGCCTTCCCTCCATTCTCCAGTCTCCTTGGTGTGTCTTGTTATTATCAGGCAGGCTGGAACCCGGCAGCAGGAAAGGGGGCGCCTGGGAGCCCCAAGGGCCGGGCCTTATCATTGACACCTCCAGCTTCATGGGCAGGCAGAGAAGGGAGTCCTCTGAGCTCCCGGATCCAACCACACTTGAACCTGGACACAACCTTGGGCTCCCGGATGTGAGCTCAGTAATGTCCTTCTTGCTTACACTATTTAGAGTTGAGATTTGGTCATTCACAAATGAATAGTGAATACAGGATTTGGAATTGGAGGTGTCATAGAAGCATAATCTTAATGCTTGTGGCCCGTGGTCAGAGGAGTTATACTCCCCTCATCCACTGGATGTTCTAGTATCAGGAAAGAGGGAAAGGCTGCCAGGCGACAAAAACCAAAGGCATCTATTTTGTCCCTATCATATGCCCCTTTTGTCACTGACACATCGGCTAAATCCATGAATTACCTGTATGAGATTAGAGCTTCCTTCGGGATGGTAAGTGGGCAGCTTTCTGTAAATTATTTCTCCAAGTGCCAGTTTGCCAAGACTAGTTCACTGAAAGCCAATTTGTCAAAAGTCAATGGTAAATTTTAATTTAAATTCAGAGCATTTGCATAAATCAGAATTAGCCAAAGTACATTATATGACAACGTAGGATTAAAAGAACATTCCCATATCAACACTTAGATTTAGTTCCACAGGATAAAATACGCTTTTCTAACTATTGTGCTTGATAACCTAGGTTGCACATTAATTATACATGTTAAATGTTTTGTTATTTTTTACAGAATTGCAGTGAGCTCGCTGAGGGTGCCAAATGCTGCCAAGGACGTGGAGCAACCAGAACTCCCATTCATTGCTCGTGGGATGCACATCGGTAGCGATACTTTGGAAGACAGTTCGGTGGTTTCTTACAAAATTAAACCTACCATTCGACCCAGCAGTTGTGCTCCTCAGTATGTCCCCAAAGGAGTTGAAAACATATCCATACACGAATCGGCACACAGATGTTTGTAGCGGCTTTATTCATAATTGCCAAAACTTGGAAGCAACCAAGATGTCCTTTAGTAGGTTAATGGATAAACGATAGCACACCCTGACCATGCAATGTTATTCAACACTAAAACAAATGAGCTTTGAAGCCTGAAAAGACACAAAGGAAACTTAAGTGCATATTACTAAGTGGAAGAAGCCAATCTGAAAGACTACCTGCTGTATGATTCCAATTGTATGACATTCTAGAAAAGGCGTAGCTGTGGAGACAGTACAAAGACGAGTGGCAGCTGGAGTTAGGGGTGGAGGAGGGATGAATAGGTGAAGAATAGAGGATTTTTAGTGCAAGGAAAATACTCTGTATGATACTGTAGTGATGGATACGTGTCATTAATCATTTGTCTGATCCCATAGAATGTACATCACCACCAAGAGTGACCTCTGATGTACTCTATGGACTTTGAGTAAATTATATAATGTTTCTATGTAGATTCGTCCGTTGTAACAAGTGTACCAGTCTGCTGGGGGATGTTAGTAATTGGGGAGGCTATGCATTTGAGGGGTGCAGGAAATACTTTTACCATCCCTTCTATTTTGCTGTGAACCTAAATATTACAATAGCTCTGCCAAGAAAAAAAAAATCACAATAAACAAGTTCAGTACATTTTGCAAACGGATCCTTTGGTAACTAGGCTTTCGCCATTGACCTAGATCCAGAAGGGTTGACTGGACCCGTTACGGTTCGTTGCAGGTTCTTTTGACCCATTTGAACTGGCACCAATGGGTGGACTTTCTGTGAACAGGCAAGATGTCCAGTGAAAGTGGATCATGACAGTGTAGATAACAGAGATTATCCTCCATAAGGAAAGATCTACAGTTATTCAGGCCTTGGCTTTGCCTTCCTCTCCCTTACCAAGTCTCTAATCTGGTAATAAAGTGTCTTGTCTCCGACCACTGTCATGACCGAGGGGCCTGCTTTCCCGTCCTTGACTCCCCATTTACGGGATCGTTGAAACTGAAAGTCCGAGGGAGTCAGGTTATGCCGTAGTAAGCCATACCCTGTAAGTCACAGTGCCTAACACACGGGGTTTCATTTCTGGTCCATATTGCACGTCCGACGTGGGTTAGCAAGAGGAGGCCCGGGCCATCATTGTCACTACAGAGGAAGCTCGCAGGAGCTACCTCCACGCCGAGCTAGGCGACACACGGCCTCTCGGGTCAGTTCAGCGAAGGGAGAGCGCGCAGAGGGTCACACGCGGGCTCCGACGCGTTTCTACTCGAAGGCGGCATTTCACTTGCATTCACATTTCAGTGTCCAAAGCGACACTGTTGTACTTCAAGGGGGCGGGGGCTTGTAATCCTCCAAGGACCTGATTAGCAGGGAACTGGATGTGGGTGAACGTTAGTACTGTCAGGTAATTAATTGTTCTGCGTCTCTGTTAACTCACCTTTAAAACGAGGGTGATAATACCCATGTCACAGAGCTGTTTATGAAATTGAGAATAAAATAATGAATGTAAAATGCCTAGTACTGTACTCGGCGATCAGAAGTAAACTTAAGCATTACTGTTATCTTCAGGGTGGACTATTACACAAGCAGCATCATTCTAGGTCTTTGCCGAAGTATCACATATAAGATCAAATGAAAGAATATGGAATGAGTAAGTTATGTAATCCCCCAATTTATTTCTTCTCTTTTTCTCCATTTCTATGATATTTCCTCAAGCTAGAAATTTAGACATCAACACTTCCCTTTTTCTCTCTTCCCTAATTTATTCAGTTCACGAAGTCCTGTCGATCCCACTTAACGTATCTCTCTGCATCCTACCATCACCGTCGGTTCTAAACCACCATCATCTGTTTTCTAGACTGAGGCAATAGCCTCACAGCTGGCCTGCCCTGCATCATCTCCCGTTCTTCTCCAAGTCCTGTTTCACAACGGAGACAGAGTGATTTTTTCCTTAAATGCAGACATGAATAAGCTCCTGTCTGGATTACATCCCTAAGTGGTTTCCCATTTCATTTTTTTTTTTAAACCAAAGCCTACACAGCTCCCTCTGAACATGAGCAACTGTCCTGCATAGAACTACGTTCCGGCTCCCCAGCATGAGAATCAGCCACTCTTCCTCTAATTTGCTGTCACTGGCTGCATTCGGGCCAGATCCGTGGGGTGCAGTCTTTGTTGCTGCGTGGGCTCATTCTCTCCTATTCCAGATGAAACTGGGATCAAAATGGCATAGACTCACGAGCCAAACCGGCCACCTCCTGGGGGTGCTCCAAGGGCTCTCATTTTCCCAGAAAATAGAGAGAGGATTTTTTTGCATCCACCTGTCAAAAGCCCTAAAATTGCCAGTGTGTCACAATGACTCAAGGGATTGTAAACCTCAGTGTGATGGAAGACTATGTGACCATTTCAAAACTTTTATCAGCTTCTCTATTTTTAAGACAGCAGATAGAACCAGACAGGAGATAAATTAAAAACAATTGTTGTCACACTGGGTTCCATCATGCACCCCCTCCGAATGGGATTCTAGAAGAGACGTGGGTGTTTACACCCAGACAAATCACACTTGTCACATGTGCAATGCAGTTCTATTGCACTTGGCCGGTCTGCAAACATTTACGGCTATCAGCTTTTTGGTTTTTTTCCCGAGGACAGCATGAATTTTTAAATCAACAATGTTGAGGCATAATTCACATACAAACAAATGTACAAATGTTGACTATGTAGTACAATGAATTTTAACAAATGTATACTTTTAGGTCACCACCATCACAATAAAAATCTGGAAATTTTCATTGCCCCCCCAATGTTCTCTGAGTGCCTCTACAGTCATCCTTCCACCCAGTGGGGAAACTAACCACTAACCTATTTTCTGTTACCAAAGCTTTGTTTTGCCTGTCCTAGAATGTCATACAAATAGAAGCATGCAATATCTGCTCTTTTTGTGTGTGGCCACCTTCTCTCAATAGCATGGTTTTGTTTTTTTTTTTCAGATTTACCTGTTTTGCATGCATTAGTAGTTCATTTTTTCTGCATAGTATTCTATAACTATAGAATGATCTGTTTATCTGTTCTCTTCTGACGGACCTTTGGGTTGTTTTCGGTTTTGGACCCTTCTGAATACAGCTTCTGTAAACGTTTCTAGACAGGTCTCTTCTGTAGACATGCGTTTTTAATTTTTTTGGGTAAACACCTCACCTATGTTAACATAATTTTTAAATTCACTATCATGGTCTTAAAATTAAAAAGCAAGTTCAGTATTTTCATTTAGATTTTTTAAAATGAAGATACTGTTATCATGACACTCGCTTTTAAAACTGTCAATTTAGAGCAATATTTTAAAAAGAGTACTTTCGTACAATTAGTTTCATCAAGGTATAATTAAATAATTTACATGTTTATAAACAGTGGCAAGTAATCATATCAGCAAATATTTATCATATGCCTACCAAGTGAAATATATCGTATGAATCACATCTGCAAGATACGTAGAACTAAACTTGTCTCTACCATGAAAGTCTCTAACCCCTTTTTGGGAATAATGAACCAATGTGAATAAATAAGAGACTTCAAAATAATGAAGAGTCACCTGGTACACTCTAGCAGTGAATCAGGAGATCAGACAAGTTGAACGATGCACAGCATTTGCTGGGGATGCAGAAGGGGATTTCCAAATGGGATCGCTGCAGGGCAGAAGATACACTAACATCTCTACTGCCCAAAACAAAGAGGATTGACCCATCCATTTGGTCAGCATTAAGCTCACTTGTATGGGCCATTTGGACTCATGGTTACTGTGTGACAAAAAGACGAATGTCCATATGCATCTTCCTCTCAGTCCGTGCAGTTATGTGGCTAAGTGGACATAGGGGTCCTATGGGGTGGGGTCATCTCTCATCACACATCATCCTGTGTGCCCTGGGGTAACTGAGCATTCTTGGATTTGGATTTGGGGAGATGACGCAGTGGGATGTGCTGTTTTCCTCACAGCTGAGCTGAGTTCTCCAACCTTGTCTCTATCCGGGATACTCACAGGTAGGTGATGGCTTAGATACTAACTGATACGGGCTTCTGATTTGCTGCCTCTCTTGCTTTTGTCTACCTCTGGCTCCTTATTTGAGGAAAAGTGGTTGCAGGGTAACATCCGTGTCCTTTGCCATTGTACCATTAACAAGCCACCAAAATGTTTACCTACTTAAATCCTGAAATTAGCTAGGATAAATATTTTTAATGAGAAGTGGAAATAAGTTATACAAGTTTCAAAGTACAGAAGGGTTAGTTCCACATTTACTGTTACTCTCTGAGGCAGAGTTAGAGCCATTACAGATAAAGGAAAATAAGCAAAACTTAAAAGATCTTATGGGATATCTTTAATTCCCCACATCGATAAGCAAATTTCCGACTCTCGGCCTTGAATTCCTGCAGTTGGTTTTAATTTTTCCCAAAGAGAAGATAGGGGGCAGGTGGGAGCTAGAGGTGAGGTTTAAAAAGTCCCATCAGCCAGTGTCTGCTGCATTTTGATTTCCTTCTAATTGAGAAGCCATGTTGCACCTTCCAAATGGAGAAGTGGTTCAAACACAACAGCAGGGATATCACTGCCCCTAATTAGTGATTTAAATCTGAGAGAAAAGATGGCAATTATCTTTCACTCTTTAATGACTGTCCACAGGCCTAAGGTTAAACGTGAGCTCATGTCGAAAAAGCTCTGCCATTGATTAGTGATGTCTGCCACTGGTGAAAGCGCAGTCAGTCCGAACTGGTTTTGTCACCCTGATCTAAGCTGTTTCACCTGGATGACAGCTTTTCTCTGGAGTCCCAGAAATCATCTCCCTTTGGCGAACTTCTTCTCAAGAAGCATTGAAAGGGCAGTGAGCCTTTATTTTCTGAGAGTACCAGAAGGTTTAAATGCTGAGGGAATTTAGAGGAGTCGGAGAGGAAAGCACTTCACAATGCTGGGCAGCTATGACATTTGTTCCTTATCGTGTACGCTCTTGCACTGCTGAATATATTTTTATTTCCCTCTAATGTACCACAAGAGCAGTGACAATATCTGCTTCACACAGAACCATTTTATTCAGAGGCCTCACACTGTAATGGGTAAAATCTTGGAAAATGCCTGCGGGAAATTAGCAGTACAAGTTGCTTACTGACTTTCAGCCCATTAATATCATCCCAAACCTTATAAACTGAAGGATGTTTTTCTCCCAAGGGTCTGCTTTTGTGTTGCTTCAGCTTTTAGAAAATAACCCAAGAAAAGTAAACACAGAGCCCGGGAAGTCTCCAGAAAGGTTTCGACCAAGATGTGAAATTCAGTTACCTTCTTTTATTATCTTTGTTTCTGTACAAAGCCCATGGGTCATATCACACTGTTCTTTCTGCAGAACAGTTGAGAATTATCAGCAATTGGAACTATTTACATTGAATGTCATCATGACAGAAGTGCCTTTATTATATTACAAGGAGATGATTAATAGATGACAGAGATTAAAAATTGCATCGCAGCAGGTAGGCCTGTTGTCTGATCTGTCATTCGCTGATTACAAAGGCATGCAAATTATATAAACAGAAAAATGATTTTCTTTTATGCTAATTTTAACTCAACCCACCTGCGCATTAACTCATTTTCAATTAACTGGTGAAAGGTGCATTATAATAAGTTTGCTAAGGTAAATTGCTGCCTCCGTGGCCCACCCCTTCTGATAGCAAATGCAGTTGTATTGTATCTTTTCTCAAACTTTGTTTTAGTCCCATTAAAAACAAAAAACCCCCCAAAGCTTGTTCTTTCTAATTCCTGAAAAGGTAAAATTCAAGCAAATAACCCAGATGAACTATAGAGATTTAGGAGATGTTGTGACATGATTTGGGTAAAGTAGAGGCTTGTTGTCCCTGACACACTGAACAAAGGAAAGCAATATTCTTGGCTCCTTGATTATTGTAATGGTTTTCTTTCCTAGGATTGTGCCTGTGTGCAAAGACTCATTAATAATTCAATTTTTAGTTGCACATAATATCCATACCCTCCTTTGCCTCTATTATAGGCCAAATACAGATGTTATAAGGAGAAACCAGATTTCGCTTCATTTCCACTGGTGCAGGAATAGAAAATGTCATCTCCGGTGCCAACTTGAGGCCATTGGTTGTGGAGCCCCAGAGCTAGAAGTGACCAAGTCCAGGTTCAGTAGAAAGGTGATTAAGATCAATTAGTTATGTCTGCTTTGGGCAAGTAAAAAGCTCTGGTGACTTGTGATGGGGATTACCGACCATGCAATAGAATTCGCAGTCCCCCATCAGGCTGTAAACCTCTGAGGGCAGAAGCTGTATGCAGCCCGTTCTCATAGTCCTAGTTCCAAGCACACAGTTGCTGTCCCACCTGATAGTTAGGGACATTGGGTCTGGAGGGGCTCTTTCACTTACTAGCTGAGTGACCTTGGCATGATTTTTAACCACTAACTGTGGTTCAGTTTTCTCTTCTACAGAAAGGGTACACATGAGGTTCTTAATTCATAGGGTTACAGTGAGGGTAAAATGAAGTAATGAAATAGTAGCACATATGCAGAGCTCAGCGTCGTGCCTGGGACATAGTAAGTGCTCATGTAATGCATGCTGGAATCAACAGGGGAAGGAAAAACTGTTGATACAGCTTGATTTCAGTGTTCATCTTTTTATTTAGAGCAAAGAAACTGAGGGAAAGATAAAGAATAGTCCCACTGCTGTTTATAATTCAAAACTTCTCCATTGCATAATAGGCCAGAGCCTTATTATGCTAGGTTGTCAGCAAATGTGAGCCATTCCAGAGTTTGGAGTAGGATAAAAGGAGAAGCTAGAGGAACTGCAAGTAACAACTGACTTCTCTGGGAAAAATGTTTTCCATGACCATGCTTGACTTTTATCCTCCTGAGCTCATTCCCAGAGGGGACACCAGGGTGGTGCAAGCATTGGCTTTTCCTTCTTCCACCACAGTGAGGGAGGGCAGGCATGCCAGTGAGGTTTTAACTACACCTTCAAGGACTCACTACTGCCCTCTCACCCTACCTAGCTTACTAACGGCCTTCCACCAGCAACCTTGGGCCACGCAATGAGCCTGCACGTTGTCTACGTCATATTGCTGCTCCTCTTTGCAGACCTGTGAGGTGGGCGCTATGACCCTCCTTTGATGAACAGGGAAACAGAGGTCCAAGGGGAGAAGCCATTTCCCTCAGTCAAGGAATTGTTATTGCCAAGTTCCACGGCTGATAATTCCTGCCACAGACGCTGTGACCTGCTGGGTGGTCAGAGTTCCCGGCAAAGTGGGACCCCAGAACAGGTCTCAGGTCACCCGGCCGTGGGGGCCTCAGCATTGAGGACACACAGCTTCTTTCCTGTGCACGAATGGTTTCCACCTGAAATGGGGAGGAAGTGGGTCTGGTAGCATTTTAAATCATATTGTGAACGTTTGGACACAGAACAGCTCTCGGAATCTTGGTTCTGTGGTTCGGTGTGGGGCAAAGTCCGTGCTTCCCAAACTGTAATGTGCATAAGAATTCCCCGAGGATCTTACTGAGCCACAAACTGATTCCGAGGAGGTGGGGCCTAGAACTTTCCGCTGTCCTCAGAAGCCTCCAGGTGATGCTGATCTAGCGGAGGCGTGCGCAGGCCCTGGGCGAGGCCGCCTCCGCGTGCCCTCTGCAGGTGGCTCGTATCAGCGCAGTGGCCTGGAGGACAGCCTGTGTCGGTGGGTTCGGGAGGGGCCCGGAGGTCTGCGGGCTCAGCAAGAACCCAGGTGACGCGCCGTGTGATAAAGGCTGTGACGTTCACAAAGCCGTGTGCGGCCAACTCGCCCCGTCATTGGCATCACTTGTTGGTTAAAGCCCACGGGCTTCCAGGCTCCTCCTCCTAGAGGTTCGGATTGTGGAGGCCTGGTTTGACTCTCACGCCACAGTCTGTGGGCTCAGCACCTGGGATCACAGCAGTAAAGAGGCGTGTGGGGCGTCTGTGCAGACTAACGGAGGAGAGATGGGAGGGAAGAAATGGGGGTGAGTGAGAGGGTGGAGAGAGTCGGGGAGGCCCCACCAGGAGGCACCTGTGGGCCGCCCCGGGTGACGGAGCGCACCCGGCCTGCTTTGCAAAGCCTGCCGGCCCCGCGGAGCAGCAGCGGTGCCCCCGCGCGTGCTGGGGCGTCGGGAAGCCCAGGGGCAGCCTCGCTTTCAGGCAGGTGAGGGGCAGTGTGCGCCCCAGAGGTGGGCTGCCAGGCCGCGGTGCTGCCCGTCTCAAACGCTACGTCTGGTCAGCCTGTGGACACCTTGCATTCAGCCCAGCGAGACGAGGCTGACCACACGCGCCACCTGCAATGGGACAGGACCGTGGCCTTCTGTCCCGCTTAGAGCGGTACGTCTGGTCAGCCTAGCGAGAAGGGACAGCTGGATGGATTCATAACGGGCTGGAGAGGGATCACAATTTCTAGAGTTTCTAGTGTTGGTCATACTTGTGACCCCACTCTTGGGTCCCTACTGACCAAAAACAAGAGGAAAAGTCTGCACGAGCACATACACCCGATTCGGTCCCTTCTGGTCTCCTGTCCCGTGTTCACGCCAACGCGCACGTGCGCGCACGCGTAAGAGGGTTGTTCCAGGGCGGCCTTACGGCCCGACGGGCCCCAGCAGGCAGACATTAGAGGTGGACAGACTCCAGGTAATGCTTTAAAATGCCAACATGACAGTCATCAGGCCCGAGATGGCGCAAACACGTCTGCTAACCCCAGTGCCTCGTTGGCTGCCTGGGGACCTGCGTGGGGAGCATTCCGAGCTGACAGCTGGGCTTACAGACAAGAGTGATCGCCGTGCTCGCTGGACGACGTCGTCCGTCCTGGGCTGCTGACGGAGGATCTGGGACACCTTCGCAGGTAAGACCCTAAGTCACTCCTCGTGGTAACCGGTGTCGCATTAACAAACCAGCCGCACGTACTACCTAGTGTTTTCACTGCGAGGGTTGCTAGTGGGACAGGACAAAGCTGTGCTGAGCAGCGTCCAGTCCTTTCGGTGACGTTCTCTCACATCCTTTTCATAGCCTAACGGTGTAAAGAACTTAATCTCCGTGAACATTCAGGTGCTAAATAGGCAGGCATTCGGGGTCTCCAGTGCAACTGCTTAACTCACTTGGTAGAGGGAAAACAGCTGCCCACAGTCTGACGTGGGTAAGTAATGGGCATGGCTGTGCTGTCCAACTCCAGGTACACAAGCTAGTGGTGGGCCAGCGGTGGCCCATGCCCACTGCCAGCTGACTCCTGGTACAAGGGGTTCTTGGGCAATGGCTGCTCTTCAGTGGACAGTTTAGACTCGGGTTATGGAAACAAGGGGGTTGGTGTTCTGGTGAGATCTTCAGTTGCCTCAGCCTCCTGCATCTTGCCTGCCGTACATACATGTGTGTCACCGTGGACTCGTGGCATTGTGAGAATGGCCGTGTGCTTCTCCGGATCGGGTCCAGAGCGTTCTGGCCTGTAGCTGTGCTGATGGGTTTATGCAGCAACCACCAGTGGGGTCCGAGGGCCCTGGACGCGGACAGCGGATGCTTCACAGACTAACATCGTGTTCAGCATTGAAATCCTCAGCTTGTCAGTCATGGGTGTGAGAGGGCCTTATCATGGATTTCTCTCTAGACCCCTCTTGTTTGAGTTGGAGTATTTACAAATTTATCGAACAGAATGAAGTTTCTATTATTTATATATTCTTGGAGAGGGGGGCATTGCTGGCTCTATTCCCTAAGGCAGTTTAGAACTATTGTGCTTTAAAGTGTTTTTTAGAGGGTTGGAGGGGGAGGGGGGTTTGATGACTGTGGTGGCTGTTTTTCTTGTTTATAAGTTTTTAAAATGGACTTAAATGAATAATTTTTAATCAGTTTTTTAAAAAGACCGTGGCGGCTGGGTCTTTTGTGTATCGGGTAGGATAAGCATTGTTTCTGAGCTGGTTTCTAATTGTTCTCTGCATAACTGTGCACAAGAGTCTGGATGGATGTGCATCAATAATGCCTGGGGGTGTGGCGAGGAGGCAGGAGCCGTCCCTCCTTTGTTATGAATACTCTAAATAAAACTTGGTTTGTCACGCTTAGGGCCTGGCCTTAGTGACATGATGCTTACAGAGTTTAAGAGCTGCAGTAGAACAAACACAGAGAGGAAGCTTCTGCCACAGACACCCTTCCAGAGGGAGAAGGGATGAATGAGGTCCTTCTTCCTGGCTGGTCTCATTCCCCATTCTCCGTAGAAGCCAATGGACCCTCCTCAGTGTGCACATGACATTGAAGCTTCCATCTGCCATCTTGAGTCCACGGCGCCGCAGCGCCTAGAAGGCCCTGCTTCTCGGTTCACACCCAGGCCCTCCACACGCTTCCTCCTGGCCCCTCCAGCCTCACCCCTCCCTGCGCCCCCACAGCTCCACCTGGCTATGGTCATCCCACCGCTTTTGCCTAGTTAACTTGCTCACCCCAAAGGCTCTTCACACAAATCAACCCCCCCCCCCCCCCCCCCCCCCCCCCCCCCCCCCCCCCCCCCCCCCCCCAATTTCCATTTCCTCCATCCTATTCCACCTTCAACCCCATCTGTTAGATTCTGGGACTCAGTTGTCTTTCCAAAGTTCTAAGTCTTCTTTCTTGCTGACTTCTGCAAAATTCGGGTTCAACATTGATTTTAGAGCTACGGGGAAGGCTATCTGTGTTCTTACACTTGACATTTCCAATGTATTCTTTTTTTTCCCAATGCATTCTTAATTTTATGAAGTCTAAAGTTAATAGAAATCTTCCCTCTTGGACAATACAGAGAACTTAGGATGTTTAAATTCTAAGCACCTTTGCATGGTTTACAATCTATTATTGTTCAGCATTTGAATTTTACCTTCTCTTTTAATTCTGATCACTATTATTCATTTACGTAGGCCGTGCTTATTTAGATTCACCCTCGTATTTATAGGGAGGTGTATCTTGCTCTTCTGCTAGTTGTATCTCAGCCCTTTTCTTCCAAAAGTAAGTATTGTAGAAGTTCCTTTAAGACAGGTTTCTTGTGGTTTATCTGAAAAAAGCATCTTACCTTTTTCTTGGGAGAGATTTTGGCTCTCAGACCTTCGAACGAGTTTTTTACTGTATTCTGGCTTCCATTCTTGCTGTAAAGAAGTCTTCTGTTCATCTAATTACTACACATTTTAGGTAATTTTTTTTTCCTCTAGCTGCTTTCTTTTTTCTTTAGTGTGTGTTTTATAGTTTTACTACAAAATGTCTAGCTGTGGGTTTGTTATTGATTTTTCTCAGAATTCCCTGACCATCCTGAGTCTGCAAAGTTATGTTTTTTTCTTAATGGTGAAAAATTCTCAACTATTTAGCTGTCTTTCTTGGTGAATGGCCCGCATGCAGTTGAAAGAAAATGTGTGATCTGCCAAGTGTGTAATGTCCATTAGATCAACACGTTTGATAGTATTGTCCACTTCTGATTTTCATGTCTACTTTGTCTATGGATCATTGAAAGAGAAGTGTTCATCTCCAACTATATTCGTAGATGTCAGTTTTTAATATATTTTGAAATTTATTGGGCACATGCACATTTAAGATTTTTATGTCCTTTTTATAAATTGTCCCTTTAGATCATTATAAAAAACCTGACTTATTATCTGGAAATACACCTCAACCCAAAGTCTACGATGTTAGTTTCTTAATAGATAATCCCGCTTTCTCGCCATTAGTGTTCACTTATTCTTCCTATTTGTGATTTTAAATTTAAAATGTTTCTGGTAGACAGCATGCAGCTGAAATTTGAAACTGTTTGTAGCCACTTATTCACCACATAGAGTGGATCCAAAGGGCGCAACTGGGTTACCAGCCTGATACAATCTCTATATTTTGGTGACGAGGAACTTGAGGAGAGAAAAAGTGACTTTTCAGTGGTTCTCAATCTTCCTAAGGCCGTGACCCTTTAATACAGATCCTCATATTGTGGTGACCCCCATAAAATTATTTTTATTGCTACTTTATAACTGTGATTTTGCTATTATGAATCGTAATGTAAATATCTGATATGTGTTTTCTGATGGTCTTAGGTGACCCCTGTGAAAGGGTCATTCGACCCCCAAAGGGGTCACGACCCACAGGTTGAGAACCGCTGTTTTAAATGGATGTGATGAGGAGTGGAGACTTCATGGGAAATTACTACAGCCCTTTGTCAAGCTCACAGGTCTAGTTGTTGCACGTATGAACCTCGACTTTAGGTTCCTGATACTCAGTTATCTCGTTGTTACAGAGACTTTGTCTCATTTATGTGGAATTATGGCCTTCTCAGCTATCATGCTTTAGGTTTGATTGCCGAAGACATGTTTTCATTAGAATAAGAGCCATTGTTCTGGATTAGTTGAAAGCCTTTGGCTTCCCCTGCTTTTAGTGACTGGCTCAAAATATCCAGGCCTTAGCACCAAGCAACTCCTCTTACAGCTTCAAAGATTTTAGGCAAACCCACAGTGTTTGTAGTGTAAAACAGGGTGGTTCAAAGCCAAGTGTTCTTTTAAAGGAGGGAGGAGAGTCCACCGTGTGCTCACTTGGCCCTGACCTCTTTGATGTTCCCCCTTTGAGAATGTAGATCCTTTTGATTCCATGCTCTCTGTGCTGAAAGGGCTGCAGCCGTTTCCCTTGCAGCCTCCTTTCCTCATCACATCCATTTAAAGGGATGAAATGTAAAAATTCTTCCTGAATGTAAGAGAATATGCTATTTGGTTTGTTTAAAAAAAAAAAAAAAGGATGGTGATTAAAAAAAAGTTTTTTTGTTGTTGCTTTTTGAAGTTGGTATTATGGAACTATTTAGAATTCAAGTTACATTTTACTTAAATATGCATTACCATAACTAAACTACAAATGAGTATCATCGGTTATGTATACACATGGGCTTCAATTGACTGGGGAAGAGCTCAGTTTTAGTATGAGAGACACCTGATTCCTACGAGTATCTTTGTCTTTAACTACTAATCAGCCATTTGACCTCGGGCAGGTAACTTCCCTGGGTCTCAGTGTACACGCCTGTTAAATAAAAGGTTTAGGTTTTCCAGTCTGTGACATTTCCTTTAGCTCTACTTCAATGCTATTTAAATACATATTAGCATTTTTTTCTCTTGCATAATAGTTTCTGTGCTACCTCTATAAATAGCTGTAAATTTTTGCCCTAAGCTGAAATTATGGATTGTCCAGAATTTCATCTATGGTTGTTTCCCCTCTTCCTGTGTGGCAATTTTCCTCCTCTAAATTCAGCAGATTGCTGAATTCAGCATGATATTTTGGCACTGCTTAACTACCTTTGCTTTGGGTAGTTGTGTGCGTGTATGCGTGTGAAGTCACGTGCAGATTTGTTTGCATGATGTTCAGAAAACACTGCTCGTCTTCTGTGTTGTGTCACTGAGCTTCCCTAAACAAGTTGACTGTGTCAGCCAAGTGCCTACGCATTGTGTTAGGGGGCAGGGCCACAGATGAAATCCAATGGGAACACTGTCTGCACCACCATTTATTTGACCCCTTCACCCTCTATCTCCCCCGCCCCAGGAATACAGATATTACAGCCTTGCTGCGCCACAGCTTCCTTATATGCAAACGGAATAACAAAGTCTAAATTTACATGATTGCTATGTTAAGTGACTTAATGTATGGTAAAGCATGTCCCATGTCTGATATAAGAGTAAAATCAGTTCTCAAATCCTTCCATTTTACCACTTAAAAAATCACCCATGACTCCAGTCATTAATTATGATTATCAACACGGCCTTCTCTCTCTTTCTCCATATGACTTACTGCTTAGAAGATCTGGTTTCTTCTCCTGAAGTGGTAATATACTATTCAGAAGTAGAAGAAAGAGAAATCTGCTTGGAATTCACCAAATGAGAGAACTTAGAGAATACCTTGGGAATGGCCTGGTTCTCAGTTGTATTAAATGTAACTTGGTATCATAGGAACTAGAAAGGATCAGGTGACCCCTTCTTACCCGTCGCCTCCTGGACCTCCTGCTCGGTCATCGTTGCTTCCCTTTGAGGCTGCTCTGTTCTCCTGCTGGAGATCTGAGTCAGACACAATTCATCTTCCCTCCTTCTTGCACACATTCTACCCTCAACATCCATAATAATGCTCTCGTCTTCTCCACATCGCTTTTGAGTATTTTTTGTGGCTCTTTTTTCTTCCGCCAGACTTTTGAATGTTGATGTGTCTCAAGTGTCTTGGCTTTGCTATTGTTATCCCCTGAACCCCAGTTCCCCCTGAAGATTTGGTCTAGTGCTTTGGCCAAGGCCTCATCTTTTTTCTGTACGCCCTTGTCCCTGAGCTCCAGACCCATATATCCAACCTCCGATTCGGTGTGTATAAATTGGAAGTCTAGAGGGCCCCTCAAATTTAATGAGGCAAAGTGGCCAAATACCTAGGAACCATCCTCGTTTCTCCTTTCTTTCCTTCACCATCCACACCAGCCACTCTTGTCCTAATGCAAAAATGTAATCTGAAGACGTTTGCTTCTATCTCTGCTCTAGTCACTCATCTGGACAAAATTATCGTTATCTGTCACCTAGAATTTTACTGTGAGCTCCTAACATGTCTCCACACTCCTATTCCTGTACCTTCAGTAATTTGTCCTCCATACTTCCTCTACCACGGTGATTTAAGAATAAACTTTACCCTATCACTGCTGTGGTGAAAACTCTTCAGGTCCCTCCTCCTGCATTGGAATAATCACTAAGTGTCTTATTCTAGCACACAAAGCCCGGCCTGATAAGATTTCTTCTGACATTTACAACCTGGAATAAATGATCTCTCTCCTTTCCTCATTACAATACTCTGGTCACACTCTGGGCTTCATTGCCACTTCCCCCCGTCCCCCACCATCCTTTCTTTTTTAAATAAGACATGCTCTTGAAAGCATCAGAGCATTTGTAGTTGATAGTGTCTCTGCCTTGAATGCCACCTCCATGGTTCTTATCAGAGTTGTCTCCTTATATCACAGGAGACCATTCCAGAAAGCTCTGAACACAAAGGATACATCAAAAAGCTGATGAAAAGGTTATCCAAAGAAATGGTCTGAGGGTGTAAGCACGTAAATAAAACTGCTGTGAGTTTAATATTTTTACTTGGAAACATGTGCATTTGAAAACAGAATCATGTCAGTGACAAATGTAATCCCTAAAAGTAAAAGCAAGCAGAAGCCACTAACAATAAATTTGGGGAAAAATCAATTATAAGAACTTCTGTTTCTGGACATGAGGGCATAAGGACAACCGCATTCACCATTTTCACTTTAAATAACAAGAAAATGGGCAATATGAAACAATGGTTTTCACCACTGCACAACAGACAGTTCAGAACTGTGATCTCCAAAGAGCAAAGGTTGAGGTGAGCCTAACTGCCTATAGGCAGTTTCCAAGAAACAGAATTTCCAAGAATCCAATAGGAGATAGAATGGAGGGAGGCCAAAGAAGCAAGAATTTGTGGGGACAGAACACCAAAGAAGGAGGTGCTAAATGGAGAGACAGCTCTGGTGCCGTGCAGAGGCATCCCCTCTGTCTTTGACTGAGTATGGGCAATGGAAACACCCAAGGCCGGGAGAGCACTACTGGGAAGAAGTAGGCTAAATGACTATCAGAGCTCCTTCTGAACTGAAAATACTTTGTTAGAATAACCAGTTTGGAAAGCCTCCTAATACATTGACATTGAGTCTTCAGAAAGTTACAGTCAAAGGGGTAAATTAGTCCTAGATGAAATGGTTATTGTGGAGCTTCCCTAACAAAGCTTAAAGGCAAGCCAATAGATTAGCCTCTTTCAACATAACTTAACTGAGTGCCAAAAAATAGTTTAATACCACTTAAAGAAATAGAATTAATTTCAACAATTAACATAAAATATCTAGTGTTAAGTATCCAATCAAAAGTACCAAGCATCCAAAAAATGAAAGCAAGTAAAAGACTTTAGAAAATATTATCTGTAACCATGAAAAAAATTACTTAAACACACCAAGGCATAACAGAGATGACGAAATTAGTGGGAAAAAATGTTAAAATACCTGCTACAAAACATGTCCCATATGCTCAAGAAAATAGGGGAAAAGCATTAAAATTATGAGAGAAATGGAAGATAAAAACAAGTTAGAAAGTTATATAGTCATCAAGACTTATCAACCCAACTCATACCCAAGAGAAATAAAACTTACATTCATGTGAAAATCTGTACTCAAATATTTATAGTGGTTTCATTTCAGTATCCAAAAACTAGGAACAATGCTAATATTCATCTATTGGTAAATGAAAAAATAAACTTTTGCCCATCTTTACAATGGCATCCTACTCAGTAATAATCAGGAATGAAATACTGATACATGCAACAACATAGATTAATGTCAACTATATCATTCCAAATGAAAGAAACCTAAGGCTACATATTGTATGATTGTGGTTATATGACATTCAAGAAAAGCAAAAACTATGTGGACAGATAAAAAAAATTTACTAGGAGCTGGTGGAGGCGGGTAGAGGATTTAACCACGAAGGCGTGTAGAGGGATTTACTCTGATACAATTACTGTCTATGTGTTGATTTTCGTGATGACCCCATGACTCTTCTTTCTCACATAGAAATGAGATGCAAGAGGGTGAATTTTAATGTCTGTAAATTACACATCACTAAACATGATATTCAAAAATACTGACAATATCAAGTGTTGACAAAAATATGAAGCAACCGGAACTCTCACTCTTGTTGAGAATGTATAATTGTAGTCACTTTGGAATAAAGGGAGTTTCTTATAAAGTTTCCCATAAACTTACCATGAAACTTAGTAATCCCACACTTATATATTTATCCAATTGAAATCACAGTCACACAAAAACACATATGTAAGTATTCATAGTAGCATTATCCCTAACAGCAAAACAAACAAGCAAAACACACTCACCCACCCGCTAAAAGCAAGCAATCAAAAAACCTAGAAAACGCCAGATGATTCCGACTGACTTCTCTAACTGGAATGTGGGTTTGATCAGGGCAAGTGCCTTGTCTATCGTGTTTCACTGATGTAGTTCTGAGACTGGCACCTGACACATAGGAAGGTCAGATGTGTTTTAGTCGATTAAAATACAAGAAAAAATGTATGACTGGATAGGTAAGTTAAAGGAAGGTTATGACATGTCAAGATGTTAAAATACTTGCTAGAAAATATGTTCTAGCAGATAAGTTACAAGAATTAAACTGGGACAGTGACATGGTCCAAATCATAATACTATCTTTCCATTCCTGCAGAGACTTTGCAATCCTTTATGATCCAGATGCTTTGCACAGGAAAACATGGTGGGCAGACAGCAACTCTTCAGGAATGGCCACCATGGCTTTGTGACTGGGAGGTGACACTTTATGGGGCCATTTAGCTTTGTGCAGTGATTCATGTACATATAACCGATGGAAATACTAAACTGAAAGGGGATTATTAAAAATTGATATAAGAAACAGATTTTATTTTACCATAATAAGTCCAGGTAGAGTTTCAGGAATTGTTTGCAGGTAATATTAGCCCCTTGAGATGCTTTCTTAATTTTGTACAGTTGTAAAATGCCACCCCAAGGTACTTTTGGTTCTTTTTAAATGATTCTTCTGAGCATCTGTAACTAATTATTGTATTCCCGAGTGAGTGAGTGAGTGCAAACTGGCTTCTTGATCCCTTTTACCTAGTTCCGTCCCATGCCATCTACCACCTTTCCGTGAGACGGTAGGTGTGTTCAGTGCACCTGAAGGGAAATGAAGGATACTCTAGCTGAGAGAAAAAAAATCTCCTTTGTCGTCTGTACTTTTAAATTGGGATGGAATAAATATTCCAATTATCGATTGCTTTATAGCAAATCACACTAATAATATTTAGTGACATAAGTCAACCATTTAATTATGCTCACAATTTGTGCAAGTCAAACATTTGAACAGAGGACACACAATGGGAATGGCTGGTGTCTATTCTACAACATCTGTAGCCCCAACTGGGAAGGCTTAATGGCTTGTGGCTAGAGTCATCTACAAGTTTTCTTACTAACATACTGAGCTCAGCTGGGCCTATTGACTGCAGAGCCTATGTATGGCCTCCTCAGGTGACTTGGGCTTCCTTGGAGCATGGTAGCATAGGGTTTGTTAGACTTAATAACACAGGGCTGGAAGAGTTAATGCTCCAGGGGCTGAGGCAGAAGCTGCTTAAAAGTCATGTGGTGTCACTCTGGCTGTATCTCATTAGTTAAAACAGTCTCCAGTCTGCTCAGATTCAAGGAGAGAGGCCTTAGACGCCCCCTCTCAATGGGAGGAGTGTCAAAGAATTTGCAACCATGGTATGAAATTGCCACGGCTGGAAATAGTGCGCAGTCAGAAATGCTCCCCTGGAGTAGCTACTACAACCAAGCATGCTGCTTCTCAGCCTCATGCAGCCTGGCCAGGAGTAGAGCAAACCTGAGCAGAGTGTCCTTATCACATCTCCATCTTCATGTCTTTATCTTTTCAGTTTCAGTTTTTGTTCTGTTGGTTCCTTCTCACATGTGAAACGGTAGTATAGAATTTTTATTTTTACTGTCCCAGCAAACAGACTTTTCTAGTTGTGCTTTACAAATGTAGATACAACAAATTCCTTTAAGTCAAAGAGTTACCGTATTTTGCCGTGTATAAGGTGCACCCACGTTTTTGGGCCAAACTTTCAAAGAAAAATTTTTTGTTTTAATGTTTTTAACTCAAATTTTTATTTGTTTATATTTAGGTACTTGTGTTACAAAGGAATTTTAATATTTTTTTTAACATTCTACAAGAAATTTTATGTATAACATTGTTTTTATATTAAAAAAACTGATTATTGTATTCCAGGGTATTATTTTGCATAGGGATATCATTATTGATTTCTAGAGTTACACTTTTAACTCAAGCGTCAATAAAGATTGGAAAACATATATTTAGATACAGAATTAGTACTGCCCATGTATAATTCACATCCTTATTTTTCCCTCACAAATTTGTGTGTTATACATGGCAAAATCCGCTAAGTTATTGGTGGAGAACAATTCCTCCCAGCTCTTATCCTCTGGGATTCTGAACTCACTTTCTTCGGGACACACTTAGCATCGATGCTGTCAGGTTGCAGAAGCTGGGGCTTGTGCCCTACCTGGTTCTCTCATGGTGCTTCTGGAAGTGTCAGCCTCGGGAAATGTGGGCAGCCCACGGGGACTTTTCGAATTATACCGACAGTCTGGCCTAGTAAATTAATTATTGAACAGTCATGACCAAATGCTGTTGACATGTGTGCAGTTTGAAAAGGCTGCTCCAGTGTACAGCTGTTGCAGAAAAGTAATTCGGTAAGAAAATTGCCTTCAATAAAAGTTGTAGGACTCAGCCAGGTGGCAGCCATGTCATGGCAATCAGTCCAGGAACAAAAAAATGATAATAAATCAAGTGTTAATGAAAGATGGATTTGTTTGTGCACAGGATTGGTGTTTTTGTTTTTGTTTTTTTGTGTGGTTTTGTTTTTTGTTTTTTGGTTTTTTTGGTAAATGTCATTTTACTTTCACAGTCTACTTTCTAGCCTAGGCTGACATTAAGCTCAGTGATCCTAAACACGAAGTGACACTTCTCATTTCAATTATTTCCTAAAATGTCTTTCTCCTCTTTCTCCCACTTCTTGTCAAGAACCACAGGCCACATAATGAAATACTACATCAGCTGTGGAGTTGAGGGTCTGGAGAGTCCGTGGGGAGTTTGATTGAGAATTCTAATGTAGAATTCATCCTAATTTGAAAGTCAGCATGAGGCTTTGAGGAGGATCTTGGCCTCGGGGAAAAAAAAAAAAGCCACAATAAAACTATCTTTTAACCTTACAAGAAGTCTGAATTTTTTATTAGGAAGTTATTCACTAATTAGCTATATGTTGGACATTTTCAAGATAAGAATCTTAGGGATGGCATTGTAATAGCTAACACTTACTGAGTACTTATTGCTGGTTATTAAAGAGGTTCTTTTTTTCTGCAGAATTGGTGCCCATTTTTAATTAATCATGTTTATGGAATCTGAAAAACTTTTTGATTTGATTGCTTCTTTTACATAATATGAAAGCAGCCAGAAAAATTCATAGATGGGGGAAAAAGCAATGAGAATAATGATTTGGTGTTTCTTAAACTGGCAACGACTTAGTGAACAGTTTCTGCAGGGGCCATTTTGAATGAGTCAAACAATTAATAATAACCCATCTTAAAGGGTTGTTTGAAGAAACTGGCCTTGTCAACTCCATTCAAATAAGTAGATGCCACCTCCCTTCAGAAACACCAAACACTTGCTAGTTGTTGACACTTTGTTCTATTTCCCAGAGACTCCTAACATTAAGACTCTTATCTTGATTTGGAATGGATAATAGTTGTGTATGTTGGCATGGAATGTGCCAGATGGAATTGTGCTTTATGTCTTTAACAGCCAAAGGTGGTGCATTTCATTAATAAGAATGAATAAACATTTGGAGTGGTCATAGTATTTTGTTAACCTCATTCTGAACTCACAAAAACTCAGCTGAAGACAAGAGTGACAAAGACATACAGGAACCCGTGGTGGTGCAATGAAAGGTTTCTTCGGGGAATCGGGTTTAAGGTAGAGGCCTAGGATGAAAGGAGTGAGGGCATAGGAGGGAAGAACCGTCCAATTTTGCTATCCTCCCTTCCCTTCTCCATTCTCTTTCTCCCTCTGTGACAGACTGAATAATGCGCCATCAAAGATGCTCACATTCTGATCCCAGGACCCATGAATATGTAAAAGGGACTTTGTATATATAAGTGAGGATCACGAAATGCTGTGGAGATTATACTGGGCTATCTAGGTGGGCTGCATGTAATCCCGGAAGTCCAGGGGGTGGGGTGGAATCGTGGTGTCAGGTTGGTACAAGACTTGCGGGGTGGGGGGTATCCCTAAGTTATGCAAGTGTCTAACCACTGTGCTGTACACCACCTGAAAATAAGGTCATCTTGAATGTCAACTGTAACTGAAAAGAGAAAATGTTTTTCAAAAGTTAAAAAGCAAAGAAAGGAGGCTGGAGCGTTGGCGTTGGGGAAGCAGAGCTCCAAGTTAGGCAGCTGCTGGGGGGGCTGGAGCCCAGGGATGGAGACGCCTGCGGAAGCCCTGGGAAGGGAGGCGGTCCTGCTGGCACGCCAGACCCACGTTCAGGTCCTAAATGAACCCACAAAGCTGGAACATGGGTGTTGCAGTGACGTAGTGCCGCAGAAACATGAAGAACCCTGCCCCCCATTTCTCCTCCCTCGTCCGCAACCCCGGCTTCCCTTTCTCACCCTACACCCCTTCCTTTTGTCCCCACTTATTCTCATCCCTGTCCCCCCACCAAGCTCTCCTGTAACACGGAGCTCAAGCTGCCCAAAGCCTCGCTCTTCAGGGCATGGGGGAGGTTGATGAGTTGGATTTGGCCCCAGCGCCGTCCTGCAGGGGTCACGGTGTCCGGTAGCAGCAGGGCCGGAGGCGGAGGAGGGCTGGCTCCTCGGCGTGGCACTGAGCCCGGTCCCGAAGGGGGCTGGAGCTTCCCTGTGCGCGGCCTCTTCTGTCACACACGCTGTCCCCAGGGGCCCGGTGGATGGTGGCCTTGGTCACCGTTCTGTCCCCTTTCCGCCTTCCAATTTTAGTTCTCATTTGTGTCTGAAATCTTTACTAGAACAGTCTCCAGGGGTTTCGCCTTTTCTTGATAGGAACTTTGGCCCCAATTGTGGCCCCAAGGGAGGTCACAGATGCCACTTACTTCTCTGCCGTCACCTCCACTCCTCTCTCATAGGCAGCAGAAGACGGAGGGGACGTCATGGCCAGCTTGGTCACTGAATGCTTCTCTTTGCTCACCCAGTAACTGCACTCCACAGGTTCAGGCGGGAGCGACGGGGGTCACTGCCCAAATAACCGCAGCTGCGGCTCGGACTTGCTGGTGCCCCGGGGGGCGCTCTGCGTTCATACATGATGAAAGAGAACTGGGGTGACGGTGAGGACAGACCGGGGCCTGGGCAGTGCACCGTGGTGTGGAGAGTGCCTGCTTTGTCGCCCTCACCACGGCACCCTGGGAGTTGTCCTGGGTCGGTTCCCACGGCTGCCTCCCCGCCCACTCGCGCCCTGGTGGTTTCCGGTTACTCTGCTGTCTCGAGGCCCCCGGGCGCCCTCCTGCTAGTAACCTCAGGACGCCTCTGCCCTCGACGTGTCTGTTTGTTTGTTTGCTTCTTAGAGGAGACATTGTAAACATTCCCTTCTTTCTTCAAATAATTTTCACCCATAGCTTTTCTGGTACTTACTGCTATTTTATTTTTTGCTTGTTTTCCTGGGTTTTCTTCATCCTCTAAGTGTTGCTTCTCTGGCTCTTCTTCCAGCCTTAAATACAAGGATTCCACCAGGATGCGCCTTGGGTCATTGTGTAAAATACTGTTGACCCGAAAATCTCATAGCCTGTGTACCGTCTGTGCAAGGCCCAGCTCTCCATGGAGCTGCGTCCTGGCCTCCTGCCATAGACAGCTGCACCCACACGTCTCTCTGGTGCCTGTCAGGGGCCTGTGAACGCTCTCAGGAGGTCTCTGCCTCGCACACGACTCCGTGGGTCAGGGTTTTCCATCCCCGCCTGTAGATCAGGAATGGCAGGTGGCTTACGGTCGAGGACCTCGAGAACCACGGCCTGGCAGCTCTGCCACCCGAAGCTGCTTCTACAACAGTCTGCTCTAGATTGATTTCTGGAAAAATCACTGGAAATGACTCCAGGAGTTGTCTGATGTGAGTCAGACAGAGGCAGGTGTTTACTACAACGCTGTGGCCACTCACAATGAATACCTCATTGTAGTCGCCAAGGAGGGGCCAGCCTTGGCCTGCCCGTCCTTAATGGGGTGCGTTTTCTTACCCCCTTTCTCTGCTTCACCTTCTTATGCTCCCCCTAGCCACAGGCTACGGGAAGGCGTGAAGGAAGTCATGAAATGCTCCTTTGTATCTTCTTTTTCTGTGTTGTGGCTTATGAATGAAGGAAACTTGGTAACTCGGCCTTCGTAGACACAGGTGCACCAAGGCTATGAAACCTTCCCCAGGCGTTTGTCCAGTGCTGCCCACGTAAGTGCACGGCGGCTAGTTCGCGACCTTAATTGTCAGAGCTGGGACAGGCACATCTGAGAGAGACTGGCTTCAGGCCACCGTAATGAAGTGAGTGTTGCGATAAAGCAAGTCGGAATCTTCTTGCTGGTGGAGGGTCTTGCTTTCAGTTTGCAAAAAGATGTAGCGCCTGTGAGTTCCCAGGAAGCACAGCACAGTGAAACAAGGTGTGCCCGGATTTGAAAATCTGGACTTTCTCCTGACGACTTCACATTTCTGGCTTCTCTCTCTCCTCAAACACATCTCCTCCGGGGTAACAGATCGGCATACTAGGTTTAGGTTTGCCCTGAGGTAGAGTTCTGTAATCCCCAACATGCTCTTTCTCCCTGGCCTTGAACTCAAGGAGCAGCTGCCCTTAGCTCGTGGGAGCATCTTTTCTCTCCCCTGGCTGGCTTTACTTACCTAAATGATTTACCTGGCCTCTGTAATGCATAATGTGTCTCTTTAGAAGTTCCCTTTTGGAAACACACTTTTCTGTATTAAAAAGCATGCTGGTCCCCAGAGCAGAGTTTGATGCCAGAAGCCGACGCGGTAGAAGTTTAAAGAGCTAAGGTTCACGTTTCAGCGCCACCGCTGCCAGCTGGGGCGGATCCCCAGCGCTGGTGGCCTCTCCTCGGAATGCTGAGGGCTGTTGCTGGAAGTCCCCAGCCAGGCCTCCTGTTTTTGAACTCCTTTGCATCTAGGTGGAGCCACGTGATTTGTTCTGGGAACTAAAACCTGGGGGGCAGGATGTGTGTCGTATCCTGAGCTAGGAAGTTTCTGAGAACGGGGTTTGCTTTCTCTCTGCGTGTCGCACCTCTCCAAGGCCACCTGTGAAAGCCTTTAGCCCCACAAGATGCTCCCGACCTGAATCCCTTGAGACATTGTTTGAAAAATAGCCACTCAAAAGCGATGGAAGTTACTTGGCCTAGAATATGATAATTGGATTTTATTAGAGGAAGAAATACATGTTTAGTATGTAGGGTCACTAGGATTTTAGGATTGCCTGACAGAGCGGTTAGCTGAAAAACCAGCTTTATGACATTGGGCAGGTGAATTTAACCTCTCTGTGCCTCAGTTTCCTCATCTGTAAAATGGAGAGGAGGATACGAAATACCTCATAGAGCTGTGAGAATTAACGGGTGATTTACGTAAAACAGTTAAGAGTGCCTGCTGCATTGTAGGCCTTTGAAAAGTGTTAGCTGTGTCACGTCCACCATGGTTATTTCTGCTCCCCTAACGGACCCAAATCCAGTCTTCATAACAATGAGACTCAGTCTGTTTCTTACCAAATTCAGATCACAGAACCAAATTTGGCGAAACAACCCTCCCGCCACCCCCAGAAACCCAGGTAGGTCCTCCCACCAAGAAAGTGGAAAAGCCTGTCACCTGCCTCTTTATTAGCCACACTCACCTGGAAACGGCCAGCTTTTCGGTCCCTTATTTTTATTGGGCTGAGCCTAACCGACCGCCAAACTGATGGCCCGTGAGGAAACACGTGGCACATGGCGCTGAAAACATGCGTGGGAGGGTTACCCCCACTCTCCGGCAGGCAGGGCACCGCGGTGCAGGGTGGCTGTTGGGTTTCACTCTCTCTCCCACGTCTTGTCCTTTTAGTGACGGAGGCACGCGTTTACGGGACAGGGGACCTCAGTGTGGAGAGCGCGTCTCCTGTGAAGCTTGATGGGGTGTTGGGCCTCCTTGACTCTGTGTCTCCGGGAGCGTCTTGTCTCCTGCACTTGACATGGCCAGCAGGCGGGGATGGGGGTGGGGCCCGAGCACAGCCCTTTGGGAGGCGCTATTTGGCTGGCATGTCCCCCTGAGATGTGAGAAGACACAGGAAGCGAAGAGTGGGAATGATGGAAGCAGCCATAGCCAAGAAACTGCAGCAGTTTGAGGGAAACTCTCCTATCGGGTGACATCTGCCAGCCTTCCCCTATTTCAGCTGTGTCACAGCTCTGATTATTGAAGCTCCTCACCCTTTATCTGACTGACCTTTCCTCTTCTCCCCACCAAAACCATTTGAATTCATGTTTCTTCTCCATTGAATGTACATCTCCTTGCTTTGACTTAATTTAATTGAAAAATCAACTCTGGCTTTACCTAAACTTAAAGGAATGCACAAATGTGGCCCCACCCCTTTTCATTATGTAGTTATTTCTTAAAACACAGGGAGGAGCTCCCTGGCCCTTCCAAGGCCTGTCCAGGTATCCCCTTCCCTCCCTCAAGCGGATGTCCCTCCCCGGAAGGCAGCTCTGGAAGAACCCCGGCAGCCGTGGGAAGGAGCTGAGCAGATGATCCGGAAATTAAGTATTCACCAGGCACGGCGACCTGGAGTGCAGCACGCTCAATTTGCCAGATAATTTGCTTCCTACACTCAACTTTACCTACAGCACAATGAATTCATTTTCATCTAAATTGCCTCCTAACTCCAATCAACATTAATTTAATAATACATATTCAACAGATAGAAACACTTCAAATGACTAGGAAGTGAATCTAGAGCCCTGTGTTTGTGCTGATATTGGCACCTAAATGTGACATTTCCCAGTGATGGCAATATTTTTTCTTGTTGTTCTCAGCCCCTCCCAAATACGGACATGAAACCATTTGCAGTGCGCTAAGGGATTTGCCCAGGGGCGGGGCTGGGAGAGCCCTCGCATGCTTTGCTTTTCTGTGTGTTCGCTACTATTTTCTCTGCTGGACCTCACTCTGGTCTGGCCAGGACACAGTACTGCCTTTTCCGGTCGGTCTACACGTTCAGCTTGACCCGAAGGGTGATCGTTTTCCTTCTTTGTGGAAGAAGAGGGGAAACTGAGGAAGTACTAGCATGTTCTTACCCCATAGCCAAGAGGGCCACACAAAAGCCTTGCGAACAAAGAACATCCAGAAATAGACTACAGGATTGTTAGAACTGGGAAAAGCGTTCTAGAGACCCAGCCTCTCATTACACGGGGGGAGAAACAGCCCGGAGAGGAAAAGAGGTGTTTCCAGTAGTGTTAGAGCAAGGACCAGGGTCAGGCGTCCTGACCCCCAGGCCTCTGATGTCCCCAAGTGCAGCTCCCATGCTGGGGAAGAAAATGTAAACAACTCCTAACTCCCACACAACTAAAATGGCCTTTTGTTGTTATTCAAAGAAGTCGTTCAGCAGCTGAAAAATAATTTTAAAAATTTGAGACTTTCTTCCGTACAAGAGTAACAGTGGTAACAATGAAGGCAGAAGCAGTTTTAGTTTCTTAACTCTGTCAAAGTATAACTTTTAAAAAGGTAAAGACCTGATTCTAATACAAATGTAAACAAATGTCAAATGTATCTAACTCATTAGTAAGAGAACCGATGGGATGGTAAATCGCGTCTCAAGGACATTTGAAGATTTGGAACGTGTACAGGAATTAGAAAATGTTAGCGTAAGTTTAGTAGGTTGAATACAAAACTAATGAATATCCTGCAGGGCAATAAAACACTTTAATGTTTGGGGCTGTCTTGTCTGTGGGACATAAATCTACAAGTTAACATGTAAACTTCACAGTGTCTGGGCTCTAATCAAATAGTAAGTAGCAATGTCAAACAGAGGTAGTCTTCCAGAGAGGTAAACCACCCTTGAGAGCATCTGTTAAGCAATGCCTGGACATGCCATTGGTTAAAAATGGCACTGTTCATTGCCCCTGGCCTTATTTCAAAGGGTTGGGCAATGATCACAGCAGATTTCCAAGTTTGGGGTCCCAGTCGCAACAGAACTTGATAATTAATCACTCTTGGCATTTTTCTAAATGTTAATGTATTTCTCGTACCAGAAACTGCCTTCCCCAACCACTAGCACATCTTCTGTCCCTTCCCACCTCCCTAGACTCAAAGCCTGCTTGTGTTTCACGCTTTCCTGCTCTTCCTCATGGCATCCTGTCTCATCCTGCCTCTGACTCAGTAGTTCTTTCCAATTCCAGTGATGGCTTCACAGGATCTTCAGGTCTTTGCTGTTCCTCCCATCATGGGTCAATCTAGTGAGCATTAAAGTCAGAAATGGACAGGGCTGGACCTAGAAAGGGAAAGCTAGTTTCCTTGGGGAAGGAACCAGTGAGAAGGACACTTAAGATACTCAAGCATCAGAGATCTTATTTTATCCATGCCACCAATATAGGTCTCTCGGGGGTTCATGGTTCTGAACAACATCCTCGGATTTGGCTTTTTGGGGCCAATGTACCAATTCAGGGTAGCATCGACCCCCTTCTTTGTCTGTTAGATGTTCACCTTCTTGAGCTGTCCTTGGAGTTGAAATCACTTTGAAAATTCCCGACTTTCGGTGAAAAACATTTGGATGCATTGTTTTTCGTTTTCTGCTCTGTTTGTTTTTATGGACATATAATTAGTATTAACCGTTTGTCTGTTTATTCAGGCATAGACTTCAATTGCAATACCAAGTTCTAGTGATGTTGTTGTTTTTTTTAAATTGTGCTTGAAGCTGACATTTCATTGGGTTTCTCACAATATATAAGACACGGAATTCATTTGCTGGGTATAAATAATTAAAAACACGTCTGCTTTCAATTTGAGTAAAAAAGTACAGAATTTGATTACTTGTTTTTATTATTAAATTTATTGGGGTGATGTTGATTAGTAAAATTACCTAAATTCTAAGTGTACAATTCTACAATATACGTTGTCCATGTGTTACATTGAGTAGTCACCACCCAGAGTTCATTCTCCTTCCATCACCATGTATTTGAGTCCCCCTTCCACCTCCCTTCCTACCCCCTGACCCTCTGGTAATCGCTAAACTATTGTCTTGTGTCCACGAGTTTTTTTGTTTTGTTTTGTTTTAATTTTTTGGTTGTTCATTTATTCTGTTCTTTAGATTCCACGTGTAAGTGAGATCATATGGTATTTGTCTTTCTCAATCTGACTTATTTCACTTAGCACAATAACATTTAGTTCCACCCATGTTGTTGTGAAAAGTAAGATTTTATTCTTCTTTATGGCCGAGTAATACTCCATTTCTCTGATCTATTTTCAAAGTGAACCCATTCTTTATCAATAAATGATTGCATAAAGAATGTGTTTACTTTGAAAATAGGTCAGAGAAGTGGGAAGAGTGTGGGGCCTGAGGTTGACAGATCGAGGTTGTCATCTGAGGAGTCCTGTAGGTAGCCGTGTGGCCTTGGGTGAGCTCTGCAGTCCCTGAGTTGGGATGCGGCCTTTGCTTTGTGCCTGGAGTTGTACAGGTGTGCACACATGTGTGGTGGGTAGATGGGGTGGTGAGGGTGGCATGGGCGTCTGCTGTCCTGCTTCCCAGTGCATGGCTTGTTTGAGGATTTGCATATTGTACTTAGAGCAGTAAAATCAAGGGTTATCTTAGATTTATTTTTCTTGCAACTTACCTAAAGGGCATAGTAATCCTCATCATTCAAAGAGCTGCATTTTGACTGATTTGCAGAGGCTGTGAGAGATGGTAAAGGGTATTTCCGCTTTGCACATGAGCATTCGCTCTTTATTTTGACCATGTCACAACTTGCACCCCCTCCCTGTGAATTCTGTTAGGTGTTTTCCGAGAAAATCATTGCCATGAGCGAGGGTCTAAGAGGTGGTCCTTTCAAAGGCCCTTGGTGTTGGAGAGCTGGGTGCGGTATTTGGATGTGCCATCAGGACCCTCCCAATTCTTGGGGTGCCCAGCTCCCACAGTGGATTACTTTCCCTTTAGAAAAGTTATAGGCAGAGGATGTTGCTGTGCTCAGTGAGGCACCCACAGTCTCTGTAGCCTACCTTGCCCGCCTCACAACTGCCAGTGGCTTCCTAGGGTATTACAACACAGGAGGCATTTGGGTGCTTCTTATGTATTTCCTCAAAGAGGCCAGCGCATCCCCTCAGGGATGTGCATCTCTCACCCGGGTTATGGTCCTGGCACTTGCCGAACTCAAAGGCCTGAGGCTCACACTGGGACGCTCTAACAGCATCTACCTCTCCCCTGTGCTTCCTGCTATTTGATCACTTCTTCCCTCTTGGAGAGTTGAGTTCTGACTCTCGACCAAATGTTGGCACAAATGGTTACCTGAGGTTTCTCTGTGGCCACATCTCTTCCCATATATGCGATGCAGAGGCCTTCAGAATGTGTATAGATGGGCACATCAAGGCTTGGAGTTCTATGACCTTTGAGATGCCCCATGAAAGATGAAAGCAAGCCACCATGCTTTTCACATTATCTGTGGTGGAGGGTCAGTTTCATGGTTGTTTTTGAATTTTTTAATCCATTTGCAGAGTAACACATTTTTAAAATGAAAAACAAAATCACTTAAAAATGACATTTAAAAATACATAAAATGCAAGCTTCCTTTTTATATTTTTAGATTCAACAAGCATAAAGTTGTTCTGTCAACTCTCTAAAAAGTCTCTGAGGCTTTCTTCTCCCTTCCAAATATTGGTGTAGACCAGCAACAGGCAAGTCGCAGACAGGCGCTGCCGGCGGCCCACGGTTGGAGCAGCTCTGACTGGGAGGCTGCGTGGGAGGGTTCCCGGCTCAGGCCTTTTTGGATCTGGGAACACAATGTGTCCTTTTTTATCATGAAGGGGGTGGGGTTTGTCTGTTACTTCGATAATATTCTCAAAATTGTAAATGTCTTCATCTTACCCATCCATCCCCAAGTGGGTGGGACGCACTGGCAGTCGGTTCTGTGCCACCAGCATGTAGAAAGACAGTCTTGTTCATAAAATCTAATCAGGGGGCGCGGACACTTGGGTCCCCTTGGAATCTTTTGTCATTATGAAAATAAGAGACATTCACCATCCAAGCCGACCTTGATTTTTAAGTTATCCATGATAGGACTTCTGGTGAACTCGACATTTTCCTAGCCAAATTGAAGTTACATTAAATTATCTTACTCATGACTAATGGCTCAGATATCTGCATTGAGGTCTCTGTATAACAGCTTCTTAAATAAGGGAGAAGGGACTCTAGATCCAGTGGAAGCTCTAAATCATTCTGTGTTACCCCCAACATACCAATTTGAGAAGTTTCTAGAAGTAAAAATATTGTATATGAAGGGGTCTGTGTAAGAGCCAGGTACCTTAAAATGAGCACGAGGAAGCCATTGGCCTCAGCTAAGTGCTTAAGATGACCTAAATTCTGCATGAAAGGGAGAGATGAGGGAGAGAGGGAGAGAGAGAAAGAAAAGCAAGAATCAGAAATTTTGCAACAGCGGATGACCTTCGAAGAGGATGGATTTCAGGAATGAGTGCTAACTTTAGGTTCAGAGGCATTTGCATTTTTAGCTACATCAGAATCAATTAAATTCCTTTGTTACTCTAAGGAGCCCTTTCATGATGGTTAAAATAATGCATCAGAGCATGAAGTACATTAAGTGTGTTTGCTCACGGCCTGAAATTGCTGCATCAGTCAAGAAGATTGCAACTGGCTTGGTGCATAATTGGGCAAGGGATTTACTTCTGAGACTGGAGCTATGTAGACCAATTAAATGGAAAGGTACTGCTATTAGCTGAAAAACTCGCTCAAAAGAAGCTACCACAAGGTTGAAGTTATGCAAGGAGGTTCTGAGGGATCATCAGAGAGAATTTTCTAGATTGACACAGTATATGTGCTGATTTTACCTAATCAGCCTTATTGCTTAGCAAGACTTATTAATACTGCAGTGTATGACACTCACCTTGTTAGTACCTTCACCAAACTGATAATCTCTTTTTCACTTAGAGAAATGATATAATGGAATGGATGCTCTAAAGTGCTGTAATAGCATGAGCAGGGTTAAGTCTTGCTGTTGCCAGTTTTTACTGGGCATCCGAATTGCCCAGGTTCCTTGTAGCTATGTAGATTCCAGGGTCTCAAGTCCAGATAGTCTAAGTCATCAAGCCTCAGGCCACATGAACTGGTACCACAAGCACGCCAGGTGAGTCTGACATGGGTGGTTCCTAGAGCACATTTCCAAAACTGATACAACTTTCTTACTGTATAAAGAGGAAAAGTAGACACTTTAGTTGTATGACTTTGGTGAGGTCATTTAACTCAGAGTCCCATGCCACCTTAGAACTACCTGGGTCTCTGGCTGAATCGTATCCCTTGGAAACAAGGGCATTTTCCTGAATTTACTTCTAGGAGGAGTTGCCAAAACCAGGGGTGATTCAGACAAGGAAAGCTCACAGTAGTCATCAAGGTGGCTTCTAAAATTCTGCCCCAGTTTTTACTACATCTGGTGACTGCCTTGGGTCTCTATCACTGCAGACACAGCCTGAGGACTTAGAGGGTAGACAGCCTCTTTTTGTGCTCCAGTTGGAGAATCTAAAAATCACAAGAGGAACTAGGAAAACTAGAGTTTATGCCCAGTCCAGTAATCAACATGTGAGGGAAGGCTTAGAACCAAAGCGAAGCCCTTTTGCATGTTGCCAACAGCAAGTCTGTGACCCCGGCTAGGTGTGTTACAGCACACTGACTGTTCGGAGTCGGCACAGACCCCACAGGCTAAGGGTTCAGTCCTGCAAGGCCGTGTCTACTTCAAATACCAGCCCAAAGGCCTGGATATCCTTAAGCCACTTAGATTTCTGCTTGGCCAGCTACAAATTTGGGAGTTACTACAATCCCCTTCAGGATTGGTAGTTTGTTAGAATAACTCACAGAAATCGGGAAAGAGCTGTGCTTACAACTATTGTTTCATTGTAAAGGATACAGCTCAGGAACAGTAAACAGAAGAGGATATAGGGGCAGGTATGGGGGTCTTCCAGCCTATCGATGTGTTCACCACCCTCTCTGAGCAAGCCCTCTGAGCCTCAGTGCTTCAGAGTTTTTATTGAGGTCTCATTAAGTACACTCAGTTGATGAAATCACTGGTCACACCATTGAACTCGACTTCCAGCCCCTCTCTCCTCAGCCATGCAAGTTCCCACCCTCTTGTCACCTTTGGCCATTCTGATGACCAGCACCAGCTCTTCAAGTGGAGGTTACCTAGGGGCCTGGCTGTGAGTCATCCCATTAGCATAAACTCAAGTGTGGTCTAAAAGGGCCCCTTCTCAGTAACAAAGGACACACCTGCCACTCAAGCAATCCCAGGGCTTTTAGGTGCATTGTGCCAGAAACTCTGGGCAAAGATCAAAGATGTTTTATCTTATATCCCATCTTTCTGTTTTGTTTTGAATAAACACTGCTGGCAGAGGAGGCCATTTGTATTATTGACTAATGTACAGCAACATGCAAAGAGACATTTACTATCTGGGTCCGCGCTGAGAGACACAGGAGTCTTAGAAATGGTTGTGTGTACAGTTTGCATGTCTTACTGATGAGAAACGAGATGGCTGTATAGATTATTTTGTAACTGCCTAAGTGTTATTATGATGTATAAGAAAGAAAAATTTATATAGGGTGGTACATTACCTTGTTAGGAAAATTAGTCTGTAGTAATAAATAACATTCGATGGCACATTACAGTTTGTAATGGTCTTTCACAGGCATTGTAATAAACTGCTAACATTTACTGAACTTACATCCTTGGGTCAAACTCCGTACTAAGTGCTTAGATGCATCATCACTCTATTAGGCACTATTACCACCCCCATTTTGCTAGTAAGGAAATTGTACACAAGGTTAAGTAACTCACCCAAGGTCACAAATTAACATTGGAACTTGAAACCTCCTCCGTCTGATCTCAGAGCCCTGCACTGTACTTAGGACCCCTGTATTATAATCGGAAAGTGGAGGAGAGAACCCTGAACTAACAGCACGTCCTGGGTTCTAGTACTTGTCACACAGACTTACTACACGACCTTGGTAAGTTCACTGTATTGACCTCTGACTTCTTCTTTCACCTTGTTTAGGGATGGGGGATGGGGTAAGTTAGGGTAAATCCTCTTCAACATTTTTGAGGGGTTTGCCATTTGTGATCCGATGCCCACGTTTGGCTTCTGATCGCTTTGGGTCCGTAGCATTGCAGGAGGCGATGGTTTGTAAGTGTGGGGTCTTGGAATGTAGCTTCCGCGAGCAAGTCTAGGGCCGGTGTCCCTATAGCCTTTAGCATCATAATTCCTGGATTCCACACAGTTAATGACAATGTATTTATTTTCTTTGCTTCCCTCCTAATAGAAATGGAGACCATCATGCAGAGCCATATAGACCATATAAATGCAGAGTCAAACTAAACAGAGTTCTGGGGAAATGCCTTCATTATGCATAGGCTCAGTATTGCTTGCATGTATGTGTGTACATATGCATTCATTCATTCATTGATTCATTCATTTTTGATGAATGATTAGCATCTAAGAGCGTTTGGCGTGTGTTTTTCCCTCCTAGTCTTATAGAGCACAGACTTGTTCACAGAGGCTGAGGTTTTGCTTTCAGACTCTTTTTTTGTAAGTTAGGCTGATCTTAGGTGACTTAATTACTAACCTCACTTCATGTGTCAAATGACAACACCCATCTTATGAGATTACCAGGAGGGTACAATGAGTCTGTCAGCTTCTTGCTAAATATTATTAAGTTAAATCTGGTTTAAATCTTTTCTGGGTTTCCCTTTCCTCCTCTTTCCTTCTAAGCTCATGGACAACCTGCTGGACAGGAAGATGGCCTGCACTTAGGACTGCCTGTTTTATTTTCGGATCTTCTCCCCCACCCCCAATCTTAGCAGGTTCCCATTTGGAGATGAGAAGGAATGTTTTTGGGGCTAGGCAGAGCGTTGCTCCCCCTTAGGTCATTGGCAGTCCTGCTCTCCACTGTGGCACGTTTCCCAGGGCCTGGCAGTGGTGTCAGACATCACAAAGCTCTCAGGAGCCCCAATTAAAGGTGGCTCTGAATCTTCTGTCGTCATGGTCAGTGTGACCTGAGCAGAGCCTCAAGTATGGAACAAAAATCTGTGTGGACCTCCAGGATGTTGGCTTCCTCCTTTAGGATGTTCAATGTGGTAGACAGGAGGAAGCCAGGAGAGCCTGCTGATGCTTCTAGAGCACGGATTCCCAAGCGGTGGTACATGCTGGGCTGTTCAGGGGTACATGAAAAGTAATGGCAAAAAAACAAAAGAAGAAAGCAAATCATTGATTATGGAACAATAAATGTTAAGTTTGAATCACAGTTAGTGAAGACGCTTCAAAATTAGATCACATCAGCCAGTAATGATTGGTGAGGGCGTGGCTATGAACCCTTCCCCCAAACCACCCTTATACCAGTCATTACCCAGTTTCAGAACAATCCATTTGCATGTTTCTATAATAGAACTTCCTCAAACATATAAATACATCCATAACCAAACTGATCAGTTCCGTTATTGACTGAGTAAAAGTAAGTGCATTGTCTGTAATCATGATTCTTTTCCACAGCTTTTTAAATTTAATATTTAAATACTTGATTATCATCATGATCAATGCTTAACTGTGTTACAAATATGATAAAATTAAATCTGTGGTTTGTACTTTTAGTGTAGTCATTTTTCTTTCCTCACTTATTACCTCATTTCCACTATTTTACTTTAAGACAGGCACTGAACAAAAGTGTCAGTATTTGAAAACAGCTGTTTTAAAAACAAGGGGTGCAATGTATAGAAATGGGGTTCAAAGAGGGACACAAGTGGACAAAGGTTGGAAGCCGCTGTCCCAGGTGGTGGGTGGTGGCCCGTTCTGGTCTTGCCATTATGTACTGGAGGAAGACCACCAAGAAAATGACATCAGTTGTCCCTTTTGAGTGCTGTGACATAAATGTGGCAGGCATGAGGGAATGTGAGTTCTGTTTCCAGTCCTGTTTCTTTCTCAACATCTGGTTTTTCAGTGAGTTACCCATATTGTCCAGGCTTCAGTGCTCAAGTACGGTAGGATGGCTATCCTGGAGTTGAGAGTGATCAGCTGGGTTTTCTTGGGTCCAGTTTGGATAGTAGAGATTTCTTTTTTCTGGCTCACACAGTGTTTTAAATAGGAGAAAAATTCACATGAAACATCAGTATGTCCTGCTTCTCTTTGAACCTCAGAAGCTCCTGTGACCTTGATCCCATATTCCTACATGATAAACATTCACTGGAGCTGAGTACTTGCTGTCCCCTCGACGTGTGGCCCCACCAGTTCAGCTGTCTTACAGGAGTCTCCTTCATCCGTCAGTAATAGCATCTGGCTTGCCTCTGTACGCACGTTTGTTTGTGACTTCAAGAATTCTCCTTTGATTGCTTAAATGTCTTTGTTCCTACCTCCTTGGCTGCTTCAAGAATAGACTGAGTTTACCAGATATAATATTTTTGCATTGAAAAGAATAAGTGCTTTTTAACTTTTCAGAATTTCCCACTATATACAATTTTGATCTTCATAATTATCCATAAACTTCAAGATAAGTTCAGTTAGGCTTTGTTTACTCTTTTAAATCTGGAATTCCCAAGTCATAAAATTAATTTGCCATTTAAAAATGATTGGTTTTGATGTTACTTTGATATAAGATCCAAGCTTTCTTTATTCTCTTAAATTATCAAAGGAATGAGAAACAACTTAAAGGAAACTAGGAGAAAAAAAGCCCTGGCATTCACTGTTACTTGCTAATGTATATCTGCATCCTCTCCATCTTTAAGGAGTCAGAGAAATGGAATTGTTGGGGAGAAAGGCACCAGGTAGAAGGAAGACCTAACAGATAAAGCAAAAAAGTAACAAAGTAAGAAGCAGAGAATTAACAATGGGGTATTATTATTACATATAATAACTTGGAGAAGCTTTTTATAAAAATTGAGCTACGAAGTAGATAGAGTACCCGCCATACGCTGAGCTCTCATTTTAAGGTTCTGAAATTTAAGCAGTATGCCCTATTTTACAAAGATTTTTTTTCAGAGATGATTTCACTCTTTTAGGATTTGGAAGGAGAGAGTTGAATACCTTTCAAACTCTTCTATGTGATCCATCTGCTCATCTTAATATACGACTACCATAACCTAGCCTGACATTCTTGGGTCGTCTGCTCAGCTTGCTGGAAGAAATCATCAGGTTGGATATTGATAGAACCTGGCCCAAGTCCCGGCTCTCATACTTGCTAGAGTTTCCAAAATAGCCAGTTTTCGAAGCACCCAGAGCTTTAATTTTCTCCTTTGTAGAAGGAGGTAATCATGGGACTGTCTCATGAAGAGGTCATAAACTAAACAAAACCATCTTCCTCAACCACTTAGCATGGTGTCTGGCATAAAATAAACACATCATAAATGTTTTGTTCTGAACACAGAAAATAACTGTCAAATAAAGTAACATCAAAAAAATTGTCACTCCAGACAATTCTTAAGGAGTTTTCTTGTCATACTTAAGTAAGTGTCTTGACTATTTTTTTTAAAGAGCGACAGGATATTCAATGACAATCCTATTCAATGAATTAGTGCTTTTTTCCTCACCGTTAGTGTAGCATCAAGATTTATGAGCAGATATGTGTTGGTCCTTACATCTGAGCTCTGTTCTGTCCTTCATCAGTCCTACCTAGTCTACAGTGAAACACTTAGTCGACACTCAGTGCCCGTATTCAGTTATTTCCTGTTTACAAGGTTCGGTGTTCAGTAACCTGATTCCGAACACCCCTCATGGTATTGCAGTGGTCAGGGACAGAGGGACGTGTGAAGTGCTCGCTCTGTCGAGGTGGTTGGTGAGGTTGCCTGCGGCACCAGAGGTTCTGAGGCAGCTGTGTGATACTGGGCTCCGCTGGGCCTTCCACCTTCCATCTGCTGGTCTTGGTGTCTGATAACTTGGGTGATACCAGTCTTCGAGGTTGTTAGGATAACTGAGCACTCGGTAAGTTGATGTGCTCTAGGTATACAAAGGCTGTCCAGAAAGTATTCAGCCATGTAGCAATTCTCATTAA